>PVLD010007565.1:0-90518 GCA_004027595.1 Dinomys branickii
CAGATAGTCAGTCCACATGGAGAATAAGGTCATGAGGTATATTAATTCAATCAATCATGAATATGTGATGAAACTCCAATAAATATTCTGAACACTAAATCTCTGTGATCTTTTTTGGTTGGCAATCATCTATATGCATTGCTGTTTATCATTGTCAGGCATAATGTGTCTTAAGGGCAAAAATCTATATTTCAAGAATCTCCAAATATTTCAAGAGATCTATACCTAAGTATATTTTTCTAAAACAATGAAAAACAAAAGAAAAAAAACTTGAGAGTAATGAGAAAGAAGGAACTCATAAATTACAATGAATCTTCAATAAAACTGAGTTGATTTCCCTTCAGAAAATATGAACACAAAAAGTCAACAGGATCACACATTGAAAATACTGGAAAATAAATGTTATCTGCCAAAAATTCTATATTAACAAAACTGGCTTTCAAAATGCAGAAAAAAACCCTCACACATTCTGAAATTAACAACAACAACCACAAAAATACCCTGAGAAATTGTAGCTAAAAAACATCCTCACAGAAACATTAAAAAATACTTCAGGCTAAAATAAAAGCATATTAAAGAAGTTAAAATTATTTGAAGAAATAAAAAGCACTAGTAAATATAACTACATAGGCAAAAATATAAGATGACATAAATGTTCTTGTTACCTTTCAACTGTATATTCCCTCTAGATTTAAAAGATCATATTATAAAAAATAATTTAGGATCATTTCATGAATACAAGACCAATCATTCCTACCCCTTTCAATAATGCATATTGAACACTGGGCTTAATACATATGAAGTAAGTACTGATGTATAGCTGGAAAACTTTTGTTCTTTTAATGGCTTTTCAATTAAGACAGAATCTTGTTAAGTTTCCTAGGCTGGCCTTGAACTTGTGATTGTCCTGTGTGAACCTCCTGAGTAGCTGGCATTACAGGCATACTGCTTCCAGCAGGATAGATTGTTTTGTAGACTAATAAAATTAGGTGTGTATTAATCAAATTATAATACAAGTTAAAGCATAAATTGAAAGCACCAGGACAACCATTAAAACTAACCAAAAATTGCAATGAAAGAAAGGATAAAGAAAGTAAAAGAATATTTAATACAAAAGAAGGCAACATCATTTCTGTTAAAAATTATATGGACCTCTTACATCATTTTTCATCCTTTTATTTGCCGTTCCAATTAGATGAGTGGAAAATGAAGCATCAAAATTGGAACTGCAAATAAATATATGAGAAAATATATTTAGTCATTCGACAAATGCAAATTAAAACAACACTGAGATTTCATCTTACCCCAGTAAGACTGGCCAGCATTAAGAAATCAACCAACAAATGCGGGCGAGGCTGTGGAGAAATAGGAACTCTTTTACTTTGCTGGTGGGAATGCAGACTGGTGAAACCACTGTGGAGATCGGTTTGGAGATTCTTTACAAACTAGATCTAGAGGTCGCATACAACTTAGCTACTCCCCTTCTGGGTATTTTCCCAGAAGATCTCAACATGTCATATCATGGCAACATAGGTGCACCCAGGTTTATAGCAGTGCAATTTGTAATAGCTAAATCGTGGAAATAATCCAAATGTCCATCCACTGAGGAATGGATAAAAAAATTGTGCCATATTTGTATAATGGAATATTACTCAGCTATTAAGAAAGACAAACTTGAGGCTTTTATAGGCAAACAGTCACAATTAGGGACCATACTCATAAGTGAAATAAATCAGATGTCCGTGTGCGAGCAATGTATTGTGTCACTAGTGTAAGAACCTGAAAGTGGGAATATAATTTAGGAGGTATGAAAGGAAACTGATCAAAAGTAAAGAGCAACTGGGACGAGGGGAAGGAGAAAAGGAAGAATAGGATAACTATGTATGTATGTATACGCAGGATGGCTAACATGGTTGCACTATTGACTTATGTCACTTTATTTTAAGGAACAGTTATTGATTAGTTATTTGATCAATCTTGTATGTCTATATGTGTTTTCCTGAGCATACACTTTGAAGTTATCAATATGTAATACAACAGCCATTGTTAATTCTCTGTCACCTTGTCTGTAATTCAGTTTTGATTGTACTGTTCTTGTGCTTTGTGTCTGTTTGTTAATTTTTTCATTCTTTTACTTTTAAAATAAAAAAATTTTAAAAATTTAAAAAAAGAAATGAGGTTAGGACAACTGAACATTAAGCAAAAATTTGAAACTGTATTCCTTTGTCACTTCATAAACAAAATTATTGACAACAGATAGAAACTGAATATAAGAGTGAAAACTATAAAACTCTTTGAAGAAAATAGATGATTCAATCTTGGTGACTTTGGCATACAGGTAATGGATTTTTTTAGATGTAAAACCTAAAGTAAAAACAATAAGAGGATAAACAAATACATTGGATTTCATCAAAATTAAACTCATACTTCAAAAAGCATTTTCAGATGAGTAAAAAGAGAATCTCAAAATGGGGAAAATATTTAAAATGATATATTTAATAAGAGATGGGTATTGAAAATACATAAAGGGCTCTTACAACTCAATAGTACATACTAATTTGAAAATGGCAAAGAAATTTCAGAAACATTTTTATACAGAAGCATATGAGAAAATGGATTAAGAAAATGGAAATCAAACCATAATGAGGTACTACTTCACAACTACTAAGACTTTTGCACTTTAAAAATTGAATAGTAACAAGTATTGGTATAGATATAAAAAAATTATTCCTTTTGCATTGTTCATGGGAATGTAAAATAGTCCAGATATTTTTGAAAATACTTCAGTCATTCTTAAAAACATTAAGCATAATTCTACCACATGACCCAGCAATTACACTCCTAGACTTTTCTAAGAGAATGTAAGTTTACACAAATATTTGTATATAGAACTTTATAGAAACATTATCTATAAAATAAATAAAAAATCTGGGAGGTATTCATTCTCTCATAAACAATGACAGGGCATTTGAGATGAACACACACTCCTCAAATATTTTTCCCTCTTCTTTCTTTTTCCTCTCCTCTCCTTCATACCAGTTGCTCCTTCCTATTTAAACAGTTTCTTTTCCCTTTCACAATATCTATTATACCTTTCAGATTTTATTTACTCTTTCAGGTTCTTATAGGAGGGACAAAATACAATGTTTACACATGTGAATCTGATGTATTTCACTAATAAGTATGGTCTCCAGTTGCATCCATTTACCTATAAAAGCCTGTATTATATGTGCAATCATTTTGAAGATGACATTATGTAATGTAACAACCATTGTTAGTATCCAAAAAAATCACAAATATACTAAACCAACATTAGATTATGTATTTTAAAAATATGGATTTTGCAACCATGAATTTCATCTCAATTTTTAAAATAACCTAAGGCATTTCTGAAGTTGACCCATCTGTCTGCTGGTTGCAAATCCCTGCTATCAAAGCTAGTATTAACATGAGGGCGGAAATGAGTGGAGTAAGGATGAGGGTGAGGGATGATGACGGTCTCTGGGAGATGATTCTCACTTTCTTCTTAGACTGTTTCAGTAAATTAATTTTCCAGCATGCAGGTCATTCAGAGATTGAGGTTCACATGAACCGAACAAATTTATTAACTTCTACTCATGTTTCGTACACTCGTCAAACCCGTTATAGGGTTACGAGTGCAATCTATGTGAATGAGATTGGGAGGGTATTGAAGGCAGGTCACCCTGCACATTGTTAATTAAAAATAGGTGAAATCTAATCCAAATGGAAAACTACAAAATTTCAGCATTTCAATACTTAAAAACCTGAGTACTTTAACTTTCATAGAAATTTTGATAGTAGGTGAGAAGTTAAATTCATAGATGTTTCTAATATCAATTGAAAATGTCTTTTTCAATTGATCAAGAAAGACAAAATCACTGCCCTTCTCTCACTTTTTTGCAACATACACGGTCTATTTTTCAATGCTTAGATTCATCCACCTTTATTTCTTTTATGTCTGGCACAATAATCTTTCAGATCCTAAATAAATACTTACTGCAAGTATCAAAGTAATAAGAATAACAATAATAATGTACATATTGGAGTAAATCTCTAAGGGAAGAATTTCCTATGATTGAAGATCACAAAAGACAAATGAATGCCAAAGTTAACCAAACACAATGTGCAATGAGACAGACTTCACCCATTAATAGCAAGATGGAAGATAAAGTTAGTAGTTAAATTAAATGCCAGAAAATTAATACGTACAATTGTGTGCCAAACATTTTTTTAAATGTTCTCCATTGAGTGAGCTATGTGGTATATGGGCTCTTTGGCATTCAACTCAGTTAATGTTAAAACCTGAGCTTTTATATGTTTATTCATACCTTACTTTGCTCTGAGAAGAATTTCTTCCATTAGAAATCTCACCAGAAAACTAGTCAAAACTTCAACGAACACATTGAAGTGTCTTATCTTCAGGTATAAATAGTAGATGTCCTAAGTAATACAGTTCAGTCCCTCTGTTTTCTAGCTTCATTCTTTTTCGATTTTAGTGCCTTTATCCCGTTTTATTTGTGAGTTTTTTCCACGCTGTATAAAGGCCTTGCTTCCCTTGACAATGAAGCAAATGATTTGAGCTCGGTCAGGAAACTTAATCTTAAAGGAACAGACCCTACCCTTGGGGTGTCTACATTGGGTTTACAGTGTTCTCTGGCCTAAGCTCTTTAGTAATTGTATAATGCTAAGCCTAACCTGAAATATGCAACAGTGGAATTCAATTACAGGAGCCTTTGGTACAGGGATGTTTTCGTCCAAAGAATGAAAGTTTTGGCATCTCAGACACGGATTTTGGTGTTATGCATAAATATCATCTATATAATTTGACTACAACTCTCTTAAGCGTGAGCTCCCATATGCCTATGGGATGTAAATCTCTTATCAGCAGGAGTGTTTTCAATTTTTTATTCTTTTAAAGAATTATTTGTCACATTATTTTCAATAGAGAACAGGGGGAATGACATCTATGTTCAACAAAGAAGATAAAGCATTGGAATTTTAGGGAAGACAGGTGATTGGTATAAAACTTTAAGATAGGTTCTCACCATGTAAAGACTGTGTGAAAGCTTGATAGCTTTCAGGGAAGAGCTGGACTGGATGATGATAAAAATGTACCAATTCTAAATTCTTTGAGGTTTGATAAGGAAATAGGAGGACATATTTTCATATGTATATGTCTAAATAATACTATATAACTGAAATAGAGAATAATTATTAAATATGCCATTATTATTAGATTTCCATATCCATGCATATGAAGTAATCCCACCTCTTCCTCTCTTGAAGAACTCTATTATGTTATTAGCCTAAATCAATTCTATTTACAATTTCTTCTCTCAACCATGTTTTGGAAAGGCTCCATGACTGTTGCAGATATGACTGTAGGCAAAGTTATTATTTTAACTAACATTTAATAAAATTTCTTCTTTCCCTTTTTCCATTTCTCTCAGAAGCCATCAAAATAAATCATATTTGCTTTGTTTTGTGAAAGAAACTCAAAAACTGTGGCATGGTTGCAAAATGAAGCAAACTGATGAAATAGAATTTGATTTCCTTATTCTCCAAAATGGAAGAAACCTAATTTCTGAGGTGCCTGCTGGATGTGAAAAATTTTTCCCACACTGCTCGACGTCATTCCTCTAGAAACTTTAAGATTCTTCAAAAGTATCTACAAAATTAGGTGAAGGGTAAAATTATGAATCTCCCACTTGGAAGAAAGTGGCTTAAATTCTATCCAATTATTTGCCATGACAACCAGCTAAACACAAAGAGCTAGAATGGATGTAGAGTGCCGCCTCTGTAATCATCACCGTGTGTCCTTCACATCATGGATATGCAGCACCACTATCCCCGGCTACTTCAGGGCCGTAAGCATACACGGTAATTACATGCTTTGGAACACTCCACGTAAGTGCATCAATAATATAGTGTGCGAACATGTTCTTTAATTCTGCACCTGTAAGTAGAGGGAAAAATAAAGAAAATATCTCCATTTAAAAAGGAAGAAAAATAAATTAGACAGCCAAGTTATTTTTTAGCTGCTTTGTGAGGTATCCCTGTAAAACTAAGGTGGCTAGTAATTCATGGTTTTCCATAAATACAGTCAAATGATAAAATATCTGTGCCCATATGAGTGCAAAGGTCAGGACATTCAAAAATAAGGCCAAAAAACATGAAAGAAAAGCAATTAAGTTTGATATTTCATCTTTAATGTACCCATTTTAGCTGAGCACTACAAAATCCCAGGGTTACTATTCCTTCCCTCGCACATATCCATACAACTATTATTAAAAGCATTCAGAAGATAACACCTACTAATGCAGCGCTACCAACACAAAAGAAAAATTAATACATCATAGCATAAAACTATTGCTCGGAGTGGCATCGTTGTTATATTTTAGAAGCAGAGGACTGTGTGTGTGATTGATTTTATAAAATTTAAATCCATGTTTGTTTCAGAAACAGAAAGTTAGTAAATCAGTTCAACATAGAAGATAAGTCATTAGAATTTTAGGGAAAACAGGTGATTGCTATAAAACTTTAAGACCTTTATCTTAGCTATATATTTCAATAAAAATAGTTCACTTATCTAAGATCACAAAATTATTCTGAAAATAAAATACTTTTGAATAACTCATTTCTGATATTGATGTGGCATTTCAGAATATTTATGAAAAATGCACACAAAATTGTAATAAAGTTCAGATTCATAAAATTGGAAGCAAATAAATTTTTGGCAGGTCCATCCTAGGTTTTCCCCTTCAGAATAAAAGGGAAAAAAATCTTATGTAAATACCAATGTTTATAAGCAAATTATTAACATTTTAATGGAGCTAATGCAAAATATGTTTGTATATGTTGACTTCAAAGTACACTTACTATTTAAATATGAAAACTTTGACATAATTTCAGACTATAAAGCTCAGAAAATGAGATGGTGGTCTAGGATTTCTAAAGGAAATAGAGTTTACTGAATAATCAGAGGAAAATACATTAGTTTTCAAAAAAAGGGAATTACGAAGTGACTCTGTGTTTTTCTTTTGCATTTTAGATCTGTGAATCAATGGATGTACATATATCTTATTAAATTAATATTCCATCCGTAGGTATGATATTACCTTTTGTTAATTTCTGTGGATTCATTTATTTGCAGGATCATATCTTATGTGTTACTTTTAAGACCAAGAACACTGATTTTCCTATTCATTAATAAAACAACTAATGTAAATTCTTTTTCTGATAATAAGTAGATATTTGCAAAGCAAATTATTTACCACTTGGAAATTGTTAAACTAAACTTACCAGTACATTTGCAAAGCTACAGAACTGAAAGCATTACTAGGATGTTTCAAACAGCATTTGTTAGAGCTGTGTAATTATTTTTAGTGTTTATGATTTTGGACGTGTGAAGATTCACATTGGTCAGCCAATGAATTTTGAAATGTGTATGCAGTTCTTACTATATAGATTCCTGCTATTAAAAGAGTATGTTCTCATATAGGGCAACTACTGTTTTAAAGTTTATGACCCAAAATACAAATTACATTAATCTGCTACGAACTACTAATCTAAGTGACCTGAGATGAAATATCATTTGATTTTGGATGGGAATACAAATTATCATCTGAGAGTTGAATCTTATTGCTGTACTTTCTTTTGCCTTGATGACATGATTATAAGAACAGGCCAATTATTTATAAGCAGGCAAGATATTAACATATTGACAAGACTTGGCTTATAAAATGTAGTCTGCACAGAATACTGCAACTGAATTCTGAGAAGGTTTTATGGGAGCAGTACTGGCAAAACCTTTTAGGAATACAGTAATGACTCTCCTAGAATAATTAATTAATGGGACAGCAAGAAACAAAGTGGAAATGTTGATGGCTGAGTGTCCAAATTATGCCCCATTAGTTTTTGTGTTGCTTTTCTTTAATTTTGTTGCACTTTCCTTATTAAATGACAGTTGACAATGTTGAAGCCAGGCAATGAAAAAGACTAGACCACTTGATTGGTCTATTTTTTTTCATCTCAATAAAAATCTTACCAGAATGTCACCTTTACAAGGACAACTGAGCACAGGGTAGTAAACGGACATATAGAAACTATCTCTTGGTGTCATCTAGTGGTTGTATTTCCTCACTGCATAGAAGAAATGCCTCATTGGTTCTGAGTAAAAATTGTTTTATTACATTTGTTTCTGAGTGACTGGAGTAAAAGAAGCTGCGGTTTTTAACAGACAAGAGAAGGTGAGTAGCAATCAAGCCTTTCTGAGCTCTTCACCCTGGCCTTTTGCTGTGCCTTCTTATAAGGTCAAGATACATCGATGGGAAGCTCAGTTAGAGTACACTGGTGTGAAGGTGCTGTCTGCTGCCCCATTTAGGCTGCATGACTGAGTGACTGCGTGTTGTTAAGGCACATCCACAGCCAACACACAGGGTATTTTCTGTTAGCTGGCTGAGCGCCGCTCAGGGGATTCTGACAGACTGAGCTGACAAGCTAACAATCTGATTGCAGATGACGGCGGTAGGGGCCTCCCAGGGAGAGAGAAGAGTCCCTGACCCTCCTGTCATCCACTCTCTCAATCTCCATCCTAGGATGGGGACACTGAGCCACTATCACAGGGAAAGGTGACACAGTGAAAATAACTTATCCACAGATGTGCTAAAATGTCATTGCTAATGTTATAGTTCCTTTAAGATGATCTATAATTTCTAATATAACTTTTCAGTTTGGAAAGGAAAGGGCACCAAGGCTGGGTGGACAGAAATAAATTATCCAGATAATTAGGGCTAACTACTCCACTTTCTCCTCCCCCTGGTCCATGTGCAGACAATAATAGGGCTCAATTATTTATAATTCAGGAATTTTTTTTTCTTTTCAAGACGAATTTTCTGTAAAACTGGCATTTGAATGGCTCAAAATTATTATCATTAAGAAGAAAGTGATTAGCAAATCATAATCAGGAAATGTACAAATTTTCAATTATCAGAGTTTCTGTTATCAGCTCCAGTGTAACAAAGGTAAGGCACAATTTAAAAATGGAAAAACTGACCAAGACACTTCTTTCTCATTTTCCTTAATTATGTGATATGTTTAGGCAAATTCTGGGTTTTTAAATGATCTTCATGGTTCTGTCAATATTAAAGAAGGATTTTTGCTTACAAATATATGGAAACTTTCCATTACTATGTGAACGTTTCTTATATTGTTAAATTTTCTTGTTTATTGGTGGTTACATTTTATTGTCTGTAGGTCTTTAATTTATGATTTGAATGGGAACATGAAACAACATAAATTTCTTAAAGTATCTCTTTTCCTCTGTGATAAAGAATTTTTCTACGGCAGTATCCTTTAAGTACAAGTAATATATACCCCTATGTAGATACATAGATGTCTCTAAGATACATGTGTATATATATATGCAGATATATGAATAGATATGTATGTATACACACAAGTGCATATATGTGCATGTATGTATTATACAGGTATATGATCTCTAATTGAGAGAAATACTCTCAATTAATAAACATTAATCCAAGTGTATTAAACAAATTAGTGTTCACTTCATCAAAATATATTATCTTTCTTCTAAAATCAATCACAAAATTAGCTACTAAATCTTAAATCTTACATAAGACAGAAGCAAATTTGTTTTCCTGTGGATGTATTGATGATTGTTGTCTAAACATGACTTTGTCTTGTGGAACACATGACTGGAGCAGAATAAAAAGTTATGTGGTGGTGTATGTGTTTGTAAGATTCCCAAACCCTTCTCAGATTTAATTCCATAAAGAAAGTGCCTTAAATCTGAAGCATAAAATCTGATGTAACTCTCAGCCTGTGAACACATTTTCAAGTCCTACTTCCTGAGAAAACAGCTAATATCAGAGCACACACAAAATATTTTCTTGAAAAACAGAACAAATCATTTAAATATTTTGTCTGAAGAAAATAAGATTCTGTCTTAATACCTCCCCAGTTTAATTTTAATCAGCTGATTTTTCATTTTAAAGAAAATAGTACAAAAATAAAAAGAACAAAAGCAAAATACAAACAATGATTAAAGGATTTTTTCCCAGTTTAATTTTAGCATTTTCAATAAACTAAATGCATGATATTTCACGGGAATTAGGTAAATGGCCATGAACTCTAGCAAATAGGAAACGTATATATCCTCAATATTAACAGTGCCACTTACAGACAAGAAAAACGTTAAGTACTACCTGAGAAATTGTTTAGGAGGCACCAGTAGAGTGTTCTTTTAATATAATTCATTATTCTTAACATTATTTGACATTTATATCGGCTATTCAAAATGTCCTTATCTAGTAGATTCTGTTCCCTTACATTCTGGGGCACTTCTAGCCTGACAAGGCTACTGGACTTGCGTTTCCCTAGAATGGTTAGGTAAATTGTGAACAAACTGGATTTAAAGCAACTTTTCTTCATTTTCTTCTATATCCATTTTACATAGTATAGCACAACTTTTCTTCAGTGTTTTCCTTATCCTTGTTACATACTGCAGCATCTGTGGTCTCAAGTGGATATTTGTCCAAGTGGTGAAAAATGATATTCTTTCCTTGGGCAACCACATGAAGGACACTGCTCAGTCAGGGAACATAGCTACCACACTATCTTGTGACTTTAATAAATGGTAGCTTCATCTCCAGTATCTCCTTGTGTTTTCACATAATACTCCCATGAATGTTTATACATTGATAAAATTACAAAACAATCTTGCTCAATAGATTAAGTAGAGCAGAAGTGACAGACTCCACCCTTCCCCTGCTGACAGTGGAAGGAGGCGTGTTCTCTCCTACAGCAGTGCACCCCTCCCCCAGTTCCCTTCATTCTACTTTCCTCCGCTTGCTTCCTGGAAGATGGCCCAGGCAGCTCAAATTGGTCACTCCATGATTACTATCCAAGCCATGCTTACAAGAGGCATAGTTTAGATGACAACTACAGTGTCCCACTCCTGCTCCTAGTCCAGGAGCTACTGCTGCCTCTTTGAGGAGCCTGTGGAAACAGACCCTGATGGTGCATAGACTGGAAAGGGATCAAAGCCCTTTCATCATTAACATCCCTGAAATCCACACACCCCACTGGGCCTTGACCAACAAGCCAGCCTTCATGGAAATTTCGCTCAAGGAGAAGTCACAATTCATCCCACCAGCGGAAATGAGCCAGCCTCCGGTCAAATGCCTGCTTCTCTCAGTGCTCTTTCTGTGTCATCGTGACAGGAGTGGCTGCCCTGCCTGCCATGCACCTGCTGTTGGAGATGTCTGTCTAGACTCCGACAGGCTTGAATTTGAACTAATCCCAGATGACACAGTGGCAAGATTGAACTTTAACCAGTTACAAGGCTATGAAATAGAGCACACTGCACGTGTGTGGGGTCCCTGTTCCTCTGTGTACACAATGCTCCCATCACACTCGCTGGACTAGCTGAGGCCTCCCGCCAGTGCACTGATCTCTGGTTTGCTGCAGCACAGGCCCAAATAAAGCTTCAATTCAGTGTCTTTTAAATCTGCTCAAAATTCATTACTCAGGTAGTGTGGGCAGAGCAAGTCTTATTAAAGAGATATAATCTGGACATGGTGGCAGAGGCCTGTAATCTCTGCATGCAGGATTTAGGCATGTGTACTTCGTGATCGTGGGCTTTTCTGTAAGTTAGGAGGAACATTTGTTTGCTTCCTGTCGAAGATATATTTTTGTCTGAACAAGAGGCCTGAATCCTTCCGATTTTCTTGTATTTGCTTATTGCTATCTGTTTATTGTTGGTTGTGACTGTGTCAGTGATTTGCAAAAGTCACCATTTGAGTTGTGTTCTTATCGGGGCAAATACTGACTCTGAAGTTTACTTGATGCGACAATTGTGATTTAGTCTGTTGTTACTTTCTCCTGTCTGGTGATGCTTTATTAGAAGTATTAAGATATGATGTCTGAAAGTAGTTTATTTTTCTTGTATTTCACCTTTTGTATTTGGTGATTATCCAGTCTCTTATCTCAGGCGGTTGCCCAAAGTCAGTAGTATACCTAGCAAGTCCAGGATCTTTTTTATACTCAAATTTTAATCCCTCTTTCTTATAAATTCTTACCCTAATATGGGGCTACAGACAGTACTCTAGAAGACTAACCATTAGGCTGTCTTTGAGTTAAGTGAGGCAAGTTTAAGGACGACAATTTTTTGTTTGTTTTGAAGATGTCAATTTGTTTTCATAATACAGCTTGGCTCCAGTATTAATTGGGAGGTCAAGAACACTGACCTGAAAGTGAGTCTCTAAATTACAGTGCCAGTTTTTCTAGATTTGTGCTGCAGGACAGAAGGCCAATGGGGTAAAGTTACTTATGTGCAGAGGTTTGTGGCTTTATACCTCAATAAGGATCTGCGAATTTGTGCAACCCTCCAAGACCACTTCACTCCCATACGGTCAGTTGACAAGGAGCTTTCCAGAAACTCTTGCCACTCAACCCACTTTAACTAAGATTCCCAGAACCGTGGAACTTTATAGGCTGCCAGTACCACAACCTCTGGCTCCCACTTTCTTCCCTCTGCTGCAGGGATCCAGCCACTGTAGCATCAGGCGTGGAATTCCCTGTCAACCTAAACCCTGATCCTGTGGCCCTGATTCTGCAGCTGGGGGGAGAGGTAGGAGGAGTCACTATTTGGGTGCTGTGCCTTCCTTTGTCAGATTTAGACACAAGCAAAATGAGATTTGGCCAATTCTCAGATGATCCCAGTTGTTTAATGAGGTTGTCCTTACCTTGGATCTGACGTAAGGTCACATTCAGATACTGCTGTTGCTGTGAAGTGGAGCAGACAGAGAGAACCAGGAGGACTGAACACAAACTCAGTGCTCCTGGTGTGTGAATAGCTGTAGCTTGTTAGGACTGGAGCCCAGACTCAATCTATGATACCTGGACCACCAGCACCTGGAGTATCAGCTCTGAGAAAGGGAATTTTTTCTCAGAGGAACCTGTGGAATGCTGAACCCCTGATGGCCAAAGTGTGGCTGGCTCACACAGCCCAAGGCTTCCCACAGGTCCCACTGAGGGGTGCTTCCACCCCTCACAGACTGGGTAGAAACAGCTGTAACAGTTAAGTAGATAAGCTTTCCTTTGGGCCATTTGTTACATAATCATTTGTTACATAATCTCTGCCTGGGAATGACTTGCTCATAGCTTGTGTGATGTTTGGGTCTGCAAGTTCTGCACCCCTCACATTGAGCAACTTTGTCTGTCAAGCATGTGAGGATCAGGGGCATGAGGATGGGAGGTGTCTTATTGCAAACAGCAAGAAAAGTACCCTACCTCTGTTAATGGTTCCAAAGTTACAACTGTTTAGTTAGAATACCCTTGGCACAATTTAAAGTAACACAAGGTTAAAAGAAAATGTCATAAGCAAGGCAAAAAGGGTGTCATGAGACCATACTGGCCAGTGTGTACAGCAGTGAGACTAGGTGCAAAAACGTGGGTTGTCAGAAGAGTTATCCTTCTCATCATTAAAACAATGATAGAGCGAATAGTTTAACGGCAAATATGACTAGAAATGGAGTAGCAACGTTGTAGCATCCCTGGTGTAGCAAGGATATTGTCTCCCAAGAAGGTTCAAATTTCCACCAAGGTGTAAGTTTCCTGGTTTATGCCCTTGGCCAATACATGAGAACAATCAACAAGGACAGGAAAAGGCAAGTTCAAGATACACTGCCCTCAAATCAAAAGTAAACTGAAGGCTTTTGTGGGAATGTCCAGTTTCTGCTACCTCTTGATGTCTGGGTTTAGATTGTTAGCCAGACCTGTGATGAAGTAAGGAACAGTAGATCTTTCATCCTATATGTAATTAGAGTAACAAGAGGTGGGAACAGGAGTCCTTACTGAAGGAATATGTGATGTCTCTTGACTGGCAGCCTGTTTGCCAAATGCTTGATACAGTGACACTAGGATGGCCTTATTGCCTTACTGCAGTGGCTAGAACCACCTTCAGCATGAGCAAAGCCACTGTTTTTCCTCTGAGGTGGGATGTGGAAGTACAGTTCCCTCATTAGATTCCAATTGTCTTCGAGGCAAAAAGACATGAGTGGTTGATTGCAAGCCAGTTGTTACAATAGCAGACACTTCTGTTAAGACCTCTAAGACATCACCTCAGACATCACTGCAGAGCTCAACTCAGTAAACAGTTCAAGACTGTCTTTTCCTCCATGGGTCTTCAGTAAAAGATAAGGTCACTAAAAGTTAAAAGCTCAAATATGTGTAAATTCTACATGAAAGGATATTGGACTGTATTTTGATAGGAAAACTATGAAAATGAAGTGTTTTTATTTACTTGGTGAGTGATTTAATCTAGATTTAGAGTTCTGTGAGGATGTTTCAAGGTGAAGATTTAGGAGAGAAAGTTATGGTGGTGTAAAGATTTGGATATATGGGGATAATATTTTTAAATATATCTTTTGTTTTTGGTACCAGGAATCAAACTCATGACCTCAGGCTTGCAAGGCGAGCATTTATGCCATTGAGCTATACACCTAGCCCAATATTTTTAAATATAAAAAGGATTGTGTAAGATAAGATTTGGATCTCAAAACCAGAAAGTTAAAGTAAGTTGCAGGAAGTTTGTAACATGAAAGGAAAAGTATTTGTGCACTAAATTATCTATAATTAAAAAGAAAAATTTTTAAAGTTCTCTGAAAATAAAAATATGGTACATTTATATGGAACCAAATTCTATTTCCCTGTTTGAAACAGTGAGAATATATTCTTAGTACAGATTACACAAATGAGCTGAAAATATTGAGCTTATTGCCCTAGTTAGAGCACTACAAATGGGGAAAGGTAAAAGACTAAACACATACATACCTATCCTATGTAAGAGTTTTTAGTATTACATAACCATATAGCCACTTGGAAAGAGAGAGCTACTAACAGACACAAACTCCTTCATAAAATACAAATAGTTTTTCTTACTCTTGGAAGTAGTGCTGCTCCCTCAAGAAATTGCCATTATCCACTGTAGGGACTTTCAAAGGACAACACTTTCATAAGTCAAGGAATCAACTAGGCAGACTAAAGTATCTAAAAGGCAACCCAAATGCAAAGCCACAGAAGTTGTGTGCTTTGATAACAGATTAACCTCTGGAGCAGAGTGTCTCTCAATATGCTGTTCAGAAAAAGAGAAGCTCAGACTAAAGTGGTTGTCAAGGTCCTCTCAGGGGTCCTCAACCCCTGTAACCTAGTCTGTGGGGTGTTCTGCCATTTTATTCCTAAATTTCATCTCCTGATGAAAGGAGAGGCCATCTCTCTTTGCCATCATTTCTTCCAATAAGTGATACACTGTTGTTTTTATTTGAATTGCATGGATCAAGGATTTGAGTACCCAAGAACAGAAACATATCCAAACAGATATGACAGCAGTATTGCAGTGCTAGCTTGTCTCAGATGCACAGCACTTCCCTCAGTATGATTCCTCAGCAAGCTTTTCATTACAGGTATGGTTTGCTCTACAAATTGAGTATTTGTGCCAATCAAAAAAATTAAAGAAATACCTTTAATGGAGGAAACCGAGCCTCTGTAACAAATTGTGCAGGAAACCTGGCCATCCACCTGCCAAAAGTTGAACCTAGATTCATATATTTCACCATGCACTAAATTGAAATCAAAATGAGTCAAAGATCCAAACAGTAGAACAGAAATAATCTGTTGGAAGACAAAGTAGGTAAAAGGCAAAGATGTTCTCAACAAAACCTTAGTTGACAAGAAATAATACCAAGAACCATCAAATAAGATCACATCAAATTAAAAACTTCTGCATACCAAATACACCCACTAACAAAATAAAGAGACCAACATTAGGTTTGGAAAAAAATTGCTACTACTCAGACAAAGGATTATTATATATAATATATAGAGAACTGAGAATATTAGGCCCCCTGCTATAGTCAATGTCCTCACAGGAATACCTTAATACAGGACATATAACTCATAGAATTCTTTTATAATATTCACCCAAACAATCAAATGCAAAAGAGTGTGGGAGATCTATCCACATGCTAGAGACCCAAAGAATACAGCTAAGGGTCTGGATCCCATGGCAATGTCTTCCATAAGTCTAGCTGGAGGCCTAAAGGTCACAACAATATCTTATGCGAGTTGGGATCAAGGATCTGCACCTGAAAGGCCCGAAGGTCAGTGGTGGAAGATAGAAAGTCGGTGTCGGCGGGTTGAAGCATCTGTGCCAGCAGGCTAAGGGATCTGCACTGGAGCCAGGAAGCAAGCCTGCAAGACCAGGACTCCCTCGAAAATAATCATATGCATTCTCAGCAACAGCAAGGACTTAAACTTTTCTGATGATGAACAGCATAGTTCATATCAAGAAAACTATCATAACAAGCTTCTCCTAGAGATAAGCAACACACTGTCTTCCCCTCTAATTCTGCTTTTATGCTTCTGGCAACAATCTGCAGGTGGGCCCACCACACCAAGCACTGTGCTGATTCAGTTCAGTTGGGTGTTGCAAGTTGACCATTAGTTAATTCACCACACCCCAAATTTAAAGTCAGTTAATAATGGGCATCTGAAGGGAATAGATGCTTCTCAGATAAAGAAATACAAATGGCCAACAAATACATGAAAAAATGTTGAGTATTGCTTGCCATTCAAGAAATACAAATTAAAGCAACACTGAGATTCAATTTCACTTCAGAGGGAATGACCATCATCAAGAAATCAACCAATAACAAGTATTGGGCAGACTTTTGGGGGAAAGGAAATCTTCTCCGTCGCCATTTGCAGTGTAAACTGATACGACCACTATGGAAATCAATATAGAGATTCCTCAATAAACTAAAAGTAAAATTGTGTTTGCCTCAGCTATCCCCCTTCTAACTATCTTCCCAAAAGATTTAAAGACATGATAGCACAGTGATGTATGCATATCTATTTCTACATCAGTGCAATACATAATAGCTAAATTTTGGAAAGAGCCTACACATCCATTGAGTATTTGTGCCAATCAAAAAAATTAAAGAAATACCTTTAATGGAGGAAACTGATGGTCAGTGTGAATGGATAAAAAGTGGATGGATAAAAAGTGTGATATTTATAAATAATGGAGTACTACTTAGCCATAAAAAAGAATAAACTTGAATAATTTTTAGGAAAGTGGATGCACCTTGGACCATAACTTTAAGTGAAGTAACTCAGGTGCACAAACTTAAACATCACATGGTTTCTCTTATATGAAAATTCTCTCTTTATAAATATATTTATTTTTGAATAGTTAATTCTATAAGGTCTTATAAATGAATGAATCTGATGGTGAAAAGATAAAAAGGAATTGAGGAAGTGAAGAAAATGAAGGGAATTGAAATGTTTATGCCACATACTAATCCCCTATCATGAATGCAATCATTATGTACTGAAAACACGTAGTAATAAAAGTAAATTTCTTAAAAAACAGAAGAAACAAGAGATCCATAAGTCAGCTGATAGCTGTATCTGTATTTCCCTGAAGGTGGCACTAAGATCTTGAAACTACAGTGTGGTACACACAGAGAGAGCAGGGCTCACTATGGAATGCCTGAAAGAGCTGCTCCTATTCCAGGTGAGCCTGGGTGGGGTCCTCCGCAGCTGTGTCAGGGAGCACTGTTGTTCTCTTTTAGGTTACTTCCGCCAACACAGTGGAGAAAAAGTTGAGTAACAAATGTATTTTGTTCAACTAAAAATATATTTCAATTAGTATATATTAAAAGTATTTGCCACTGTTCTGCAGTCTTTTAGATTTCAGACATTATTTAAATAAATCAACTATTTTCAAGTAAGATTCAAGAACTCAAATGTGTCCAGGGCTAGGAATGAATTGTGAGTTGTGAAGGTAAATAAATCAGGTACAAGAATACTAGGCACAGCGGGGAAAGTGATAACCGGGCAGGAAAGTTTTCATTAGCAGCTCGCCGCCCAACACAGAGCCAGCTGCTCCTTCAAGACCACGCCTGACGGAGTCTCCAAAGTATGAAAGGAAAGCTGGTAATTCAGATATCTTTATGAAATAACCCACTTTTAAATGCTAATTTCACATTTACAAATTAATGAAAGGTTGAGGTTTAAACACATACTCTTATGTAAAGGTGGCCCATGATTAGGTTACATGCAATCTTTACCCTCAACAATTCAATTGATTAACAATAATAAGTGACCGTTTTGTTGATGGCTGTGAACACATGTCAGAAGTCTTTGATAAAATAAGCACTCTTGGAATATGAACTAATTTCATTGGATTCCAGAAATAGATTTAGAAGTTCCTTCTTTATGAATTTTAATTCCTTTCACTGAATGATGGAACATAAATTTACCTGAAGGATCTTGTTATAAGATTTCCATACACCAAATTGTTTTTGATATAATATCAAAATCTTTACATTTGACTTTGTAAATAAATCTCCATTTTTTTGGATCACAAAACTCTGTTCCAAACAGATATAATTCATACCCTGTGTAATATATTTCATAATAAATGAATTATAAAAATTATAAATTTATTTTTATATATACAACTGTGATAATTCAGTGCTTCCACCTCCATAATTATAAGAAGTCTGAAGTCAGAGGAAAATTTTCCTGTTTTCAAATGAAAAGACACAGCATTTTATTCACAGAAAATCTATCTACTCTCTACATTTCACGTAACTTGTACTTCAGAATTTGTATCTCCAGTTATGAGTAATCATTACATTACAAAATCCTTATCAATGTACTTGACCATTAAATTTTATGCATTTAATACATGTAACTTCACTTATTCACAGATACTTCATAGACTGATAAGCTTTTCTATGGTACCAAGTGGCAGGAAATTAACAATGGTTGCTGCTTTACGTACTGCTATCTTCAAAGTGGTTTCTCAGGAAAACAAATAGAGACATGCAATAGTGATCAAACAAGTCATCATTCTGACCAGGGGAACTGTAGAAAAATTATTCAGAGGAAAGTTCTGTGAAGAGAGAAAATGTGGAACCACCTGGTGATGGCCATATCCGCATAAGCTGCACACACTGAAGGACCAAGTCACCTTTGTTCACTCCCCCAGTCCCAGCACCTACTGAAGTGCCTGCCATGTCATTCCCGCTCAGATATACTTGTTGAACTCTTTTACTCAGCAATCAAATGACGTTCACAGTTCTGATAAATAAGCCGACCATTATTGCAGGCAGGGGAACGAGAACAAAATGAGTGTTCCAGGAAAGATATGTTTGTTGGTGAAAACTGAAGGCTTGGATAATCATTTCTGGCGGAGGCCTGGGTCTAATGTGGGAATGAATCCACAGTTTGAGCCTTTCAGGAATAAGAGAACATAATTTTTAAAATAATTTCTGTGACTTTCTGCCAGTGCTAAAATTTCTCATCAAAGGAAAAATAAAACTATTTGAAAGTTAAAAGAGCAGTTCTGTGTATATTCACAAAAATGTTACTGTTATAAATATGATTCAAGTAAAATTCAGCCTCCGTCCTTAACTTTTGCTTGAAGTAACAAGTAGGAAATACACCACTTTAGAGAACAAAGCAGCTTCTATCAATGCATAAATATTCCAGTTATCCCTTGCTGCATGATAATGAGCCTTCATACTGAGTAGCTAAAACTTAACTCTTCTCTTTCAGAAATCTGTACGTTACATGAGATTTCAATAAAGTGTTGGCTCGCTTTGGAGGCTGCATCATTAATATGCCTGCTTCATTCATGTGACTGGCACACTTGCCTTGGATGGCTGATGGCCAGAGGGTTAAGGGTTGCCTAAGAATCTGCCTTTGAACATGACCTTTCCACCTAGCCACTTTGTTTTTCTTTCTGGATTGGTAGCTTTGTATGTTAGCTGTACTTCCAAGCAAACATTCCATGGCTTCAAGGCCCAAACTGCAAAGGTTCTCCGTTTTTTTGTCTGTTATTTTTTTGAGATGGGTTCTTACTATGTTGCTGAGGCTCGTATTGAGCTTTTAGGCTCACACTGTCTTGTTGTCTCAGCCTCGAGAGTGGACAACACTGTGTGCACCTTGCAGGGATTCTTCTAGTGTTGCCTTCAAAATCACACAAAGTAATTTTTGTTTCATTGTAATAGACATCAACTTATAACAGTAGTGACCATACTCAAGAAGGGGCTGCTACAGGCATAAACAGGAGGAGGCATGATGGACTGTGAGGATGGGTGTAAAGATTTGCTAGTACCACAAAAATTACTGGACAATTTTAAGGAGATCATGGAATATTGGGTAATAGGAAATGACACATATGTTCCATGAATATGAAACTGCTCCACTTTGCAGGAAACCTTAGTAAATGTCAATGTTAATGGGACTAGAAAATGTAGAATTAGGTTGCCAAAGACCAGAAAAACTTTTTTTTTTTTTTGTCTTTTTGAGACAGGGACTCACTATGCAGTTCAGGCTGGCCTTGAGCTCACTTTGTAGCCCAGGATGGAATCAAACTCAATGATCCTTCTGCCTCAGCCTACTAAGTGCTGGGATTACAGACATGCTTCATCACACCTGGCAATGTCAGAAAATCTCTTCTAATATCAGACAATATGAGAATCTTTATGATTTAATGAGTTTGGTTTCCAATTTTGTAAAAAAAAAAAAAAAAACTTAGGAAAATAACCATGGTGTTATTGATACTATTTTGAAACTTTAAAAATTTTCTTCACTACTCAAAATTTGAAAAATCTTGACCACTAGGTCAAAGTTGTTACTATTAAAGTGCAGTAATTATTTCTGATTTACAAATGGAGAATATAATCATGATTCTTTTCTCTAAGAAATGAGTATATATAAAAATATATCTTTCAAATGAAATAAATGGTATATATCCACAAGTGCTATGGCTGGATAATATGGTGTATCTACTTTTTTAATTTTTTAAGGTGCTGTTTTACTTTTCCTCATGACCACTGTAACACTGTGCATACCCACACAATACACTGGATTCCTGTCTCTTCACACGTACCCCAGTGGTTATTATTTTCTGGGATTTTTCAATAGAAGCGAGGTAGTGTCACATTGTTTTGACTCGTATTTCCATGATAACTGGTGATACTCAACACCGTTTGTTGTCTGCTGTTCTTATCAGCCATTGATAGGTCTGACTTAGACAAAGAATGTTTTTTTGGATTGGGTGGATGTTGTTGTTGAGTTTAAGGCAATTTCTTCATATTTTTAATGTTAATTCTTTGTCAGGTATATGATTCATGAATGTTGTATCCCATTATCTGGGTTTTCTTTGTATGATGCTCATAATTTGTTTTTATGTACATTTTTTTTAATTTTAGGAAGGGTAGGTTTTTCAACCATAAATACTTCTGTAAAGCCCAAGGTTTTCCACAAAAATGAAAAAAATCGAGTGGTCACATTTCTCTGCAAATGTCAAAAGTTGAACATTAAACCCCTTTGTAAAAACTGAACATTAAACACCTAATTTAGAGCACAGATTTCTGAACCTCTGAAGATCAGAAAGTGCACATTTTTATCGATGGTTTAGTGATTCAGATACAGGTGGTGCAGGGGCACTGAGTCCATGGGTTTATTTGTTGAACAGTGAGAAATGATGTTCTCCTTAGATGCTCTTCTGTTTGGGTGCACACCAGGGAGAAATGAAGTGTTTTAGAGGAGGGCACAGGATGAGTAGGGGTCCGGAGGGATATAAATTCATATTAGTGATTATTCAGGTACAGTGCTTTTGTGAAAATATCATCATATTTGTATACCATTCTTTAACTGAGGCTTTATAATTTGTAGATTGCAGCATTGAGCGTCTGACTCACATAGTCTCATGTAATCCTCACAATATTCCTATGAACTGCACACCATTACTCTCCCCTTTAAGGAATGGGGGATTAGAGGTTGAAAATGATAACTATCACCCAGCAGGCTATTGGCTGACATAAGCATGCACAGTTTAGACTCATTACATGCAAGAATTACACTTGCTTTCCAGCTTGTACCTGTCAGCTAGGCAGTTACACACATGCACGGGCGAGAGTTCAGTGGAGAATACCTTAGTTAAATTCTATCACTAAAAACAATAAAAACAAGTCATGGGTACTGCTCACACCTAAAATGGTGGGTTACGTGATGACATGAAAACCCTGAATTGAAGGTGGTATTGAGGGACACACTGAAGGGCTCTCAGTCGTTGTTGTCCTATCCATTTTATACCAGGATATCAAAGGCTCTGTGTTATTTTATATGCTATTGTTGTGCATGAGTTTCTATCTATCTATCGATCCAGCTTTGTACCTATCATCTATCTGCCTACCTACATACCTATTAGTCAAAATCCCATTTATTTTGTAAAATAAATTTCTGTTCCATTTCTACATAGATTTTGTTGTACATTCACTGCTGGGGAAATAGCAACATATCTCAAGGTAAATTCATTTTACTTGCCTTTTTCTATTTTTATCAAAGTGCATTCCAAAAATGTAGTTACTTGTCTGCTCTTCTTTCTTTGTGAGATGCTACAAAGATTCAAACCATATCTTAATTACGTATTTGCATTTGCAGTATTGAGCACAAAGCTTAACATCAAATAAGTTAGTTAAAAGAATAACAACTGAAGAGATTTTTTTTAGAAGAAACTTTCTGAATTATCATGTTTTGACTCTGTATATAAAGAAAATGTTTCACATGAACAGCTCACAATCACCAAATCAGTTTATTCTCCATAGTCAAAACAACAGATGAAGGTATTTTCTTCCTCTATTTTTGTTCTGGAACCACAGGATGACATTTCTTATGTGACCCTTGAGCGCCTTGAGCAGTTAACAGCTTTTCCCTTACCTATATCAGTAGAATAGAATGATGGGGAAAAAATCCCTTAACACAGCCTACTCACAAAAGAATGTGAGAAATCAGACTCAGCTCCTTGAAACAGCCATTTAATACAATTTCATCATTAGCTTATTTTGCAAATATCCAAAGGATAAGAGGGCACATCTTTTCATGCCAGTATAGGTTATTTTACAGCAACTGTTTGAGATGCGAAGGTTTCAGTGAGATAATAGGTACAGAAGTCACATTTATTCTATTCAAGATTTCTTTTCAGGTTTGGTAGAAATATTTCCAGAGCATTAGTTGTATTAAACTCTGGTTTTCTACTTGTTAAATACTGTGATAATGGAACCATAAAAAAGCAGCCTGTGAAAAAGCATCAGATATATGTTGAAAGAATTACATGTCGGGCCTGCATTGGTGGTATGGTGGTGAGCATAGCTGCCTTCCAAGAATTACATGTCTGTTGCCAGAAATTGTTAATGTTGAATAATAATAACTGTAAAGATCTAGGTTTCCTACTCTTGCTGTTTTCATAATGTTTTGTAATCTTTGAAATTACACTTTTCCAATGAGCAAAGATAAGATCATTTGAATGACTATCCCTAAGATTCTTTACTGACTGCAGGAGTCAAGGAAGACAGAACATCTGCAAAAATCAGGCTATCAGTGACCCTTTTTATGATGTCAGTCATCAGGGACCCATGCAGTGAGTCCTCACTCCCCTGCCTCGAGTTACAGTGTATGGGAGGAAGAAAGAGAACAAGAGACAAAACAGCGGTGCAGGCGAGGACATCTGGGTGACCAGTTGTTCTTGGGGAACGAAAAGCCACAGACCACCCGGAGCCTTGCTGTTTATTCATTACCTCAGTGTCGAGGACAGAGCATGAAGGGCAGTGGGTATTTCCGGGAACAGCAATGGTGACTAAGTTAGACTAGTAAGAAGAACAAAACATTCTTGCAAAGACAAAAACAAAGATGAACCAGGGGCCAGTGAGGACGTTTAGTTCCTCTGGATGTCAGTCACTTCCAGCAGGTCTTGTCTTGCCTGTGAGGGCCACAGCAGTTGTTAGCCCTAGGACTTCCGGCAGTGACCAGAAAAGAGTGGGGAGTTTCTGCATTCCAATCTGGCTCAAGGGCAGGACAAGGAAGAGAGAGGATGTCCCCTAGACTCAATCAGGCAAATACAATTTCATCATTAGCTTAAACATAGACATTAAGGATAAACTGGCCTGGCATCCACAGTGAGCTGGGTCCCAAGACTCAGGGGAAAACTTCCTGGGCAGACATCGCCTCTTCTCTTGCTGCAGTGGCTGTGCATCAGAGGGGCCCTGGCTGCACTTACCACCTTGGGCTTCAGCTGGCTCAAGATTTGCAGAACATATTATTGCTCTAAGAGGATCAAAGACAGAGCCTGGATTGTGCAGGAAATTTCTCCCTTATTTCAAAATGTTAGATTCTCAATACATTTTGTATAAGACTCAAAGCAAGAAAGAGATGAACTGGGTGAGTCGAGGCTTGTCCTGTGTATATATTTTTCTTCTCCAGGATCACTCTAGTCCTACTAGCTAAGAATTAATTAAGAGCACATTAGGGAAATATCACATACTCTTCCATTTTGGGTACTTCAAAGAATAAAGAAATTCAAAGACCAATAAAATAAGAAATCACTTTGAGGCCAAATATACTACAAGAAATAAAGTATTAAGCACAAAATCATAATTCATTTTCTGCTACTGTAAGACAAAGAAAAATTGATGATATTGTAATAGCATAATTTTTAACCATGTTGTAAAAGTCTGAAACTTAAGCTATTTAAGGTTATAGTAATTTCAGTGTAAAGGTTGCAGCCCTAAAGTTAATGTGCAACATTTTAATGTCCTAAAAATACTGAAAAAAATAGCTAATTATCAACTCAAATTTTACTTGTGTTTTACACTAAGATTTATATTTTAAAAATGTCTGTATCGTGAAGCTAAGTAATTGACCATATCCTATTATATATTTATTTAATAAAATCATCTTATTTCTTCTTCATAGTTAAAAAGATAGGTGGGCTTAGTGGCACATCCTTGTAATCCTGGCATGTGGGAGGCTGAGGCAGGAGGATCACTCCTAGTTCGAGGCTAGACTGTGCTACATAATGAGTTCAAGGCCAGTTTGCACTACAAAGTGATAACATTGCAAAACCCAAAATAAATACAAAATGAATTGATAAGAAATTTTATGATGCCAAAAAATTATATTTTTAACATGTTTGGAATTTTTTGACAAACTTTGTATTGGTCAATAAAGAGAAGATAGTGTGTGGTAAGATCTAATGCTATTACAAAGTGTGAAGTATTTAATAATTTCATCATGATTTTTGTACTGTAGAGGCTATGACATGTTGTAAGAGTATTATTATGCTATTCTAAAAGATATCTGGCTTTTCTTTTGGAATGCATTCACTATTTTTGTTAGGTATGGAAGAAACAGAGAGTATGAATGAGCTGAACACAGCAGAGATATATATGAGTGAAGCCAAAGTTAAATGAGAAAAAGGAGAGTTGATGAATGCTATTTTCTATTTTCTCTCCATCTGTAATATATATATACAGTGTGTGTGTGTGTGTGTCTGTGTGTGTCTTTTTGAGACAGGGTCTCACTAAGCAGTTCAGGCTAGCATTGAGCTCACTTTGTAGCCTAGGCTAGCCTCGAACTCACAACAATCCTCCTGCCTCAGCCTCCTGAGTGCTGGGATTACAGGCATGTGCCACCACACCTGGCCTGTAGCATATTTTAAAATGCTTTTTTCCTGAAACAAGAATGTCATATTTCATGTCAAGGTAGTTATCACTGAGTAATAGATGATGGTATTTTAGGAATTCATATAGTACTGAATTTCAGACTTTTCATTACATTTAATTTAAAATGAACAGAAAATAAAATGTTTTTAATGATATGTATTTTTAGTGCAGAAGGATGACATTTATTATGGGAGTTTGTACCTGCACAGAACACTTTTCAGTTGGTTTTTGTCCCCTTCTCCTCTTATCCTCGCTGATTCACTTAAATCTTGATAAATGTACATACAGCAGAGAAGATGCAATTTTCAGTTTGGAAATTGTGTTCTACTAGGGCTTCTAAGTTCCAGGTAGCCTAAAGGCAATATGTGTCTGATGTAGGACCCTTTGCTAGTCAGTGTCCTCTCAAAACTTAGGTTGGAAAACTATGACTAGAGAAGAAGAAAATAGTAAGTTTATAGGAGAAAGGGTAAGGGTGGTGATATGGTGGGTGATTATGATCAAAATATGTGTGTGTGTGAAAATACTACACAGAATCCCAATATTTGTAAAATTAATAGGCACTAAAATATATTTTTACAGGGCATCTAAAAAAATCTCAGGTTCAATAGTTATTACTTGCATTTAGATGTCCCCCTCAAAGTCTCATGTGATCATAGCTGAGGCTTTTTCAGAAGTGGCTGGATCTAGAGGATGTGGCCCCAGAATTGATTTATGGTGCAGTACTAGGCTTAAGGGCCCTAGGATTAAGGGTGTGAGTGCTGCCTGCTCTGCATAACCTGGGTAAGATGAAACATGTTCTTAAGTCTCCTACTGCTGCTTTTTGCTACCTTGTGGGTACAATGAACTGTTTTCTTCTGAAATGTTCCTCTGCCATGTACCACCCTGCCTTGGAGCCAGCTGGTTATAGACTGAAACCTCTACAAACTGTGAGCTAAATAAACCTTTTCTCCTTAACTTTGGGTGTTGGGTATTTTGTCTCAGCAACAAGAGAAAATTGACTAACACAATAGTCTAATGAGATTTGCCTCTAAATTTCTACCTATGTTGTATAGCTTATACTAGATTTATTTACTTATTTGGTTATGTATTTCTTTAGGGTTTTTTCCCCAGTACTCGGGTTAACCAATTACTAGAAAGACCATGCACTCTGAAGTAGCGAGTAAGTTGTCAGGAGCCTTTGAGACTCGATGAAATCAAGAAATATTTTATTATTTTACACCCTAACTCTTGCTTCATTATTTCTTATAGTGTGTTTGGCCTCAAAATGATTTCTTATTTTATTGGTCTTTAAACTTTTTTATTCTTTGAAGTACCCAAAACAGAAAAGTATGTAATATTTCCCTAATGTGTTCTTAATTAATTCTTAGCTAATAGGACTAGAGTGATAATGGAGAAGAAAAATATATACTGTAACGTTAGGAAAATCAGTAACACATCTTAATTTTTCTTGCAGGACCTTTGATTTACAATCTAATTGGAAAAATATAGCAAAGGTATTCTTTTCAACTTTTTATGTAGTAAAGTAGCCTTCTTATTTCAAAACTGTGCAAAAAGAACCTGCATGCAAATATTTTATGTTAGATTGCAGTCAAATTTTGCACTCTAGAATTCGTGATCATATTACATTTACAATTTCTGTTCAGACAAAATACTTAGAGCACTTTAATATTTACACTAACTTTAAAAATTTGCCGAAAGTGTCAGACTCCTTCTCAAATGTTAAGTAGTGTATACAGAAGGGAGTTTGTATCTAGAAGCTTTACTTTAAAATTAAGTTCCTCCTAAAATAAATTAATATATGGTGGAAAAATACCTTTATTCTAATTCATTTTTACTATTGCTGTTTTAAAACTGATTTATCGTTCCACTCATTTTTCTTGTTTATTTGTTCTGGTTTAAATTTCTGTTGAAAAGAACTGATGACTCAGGTAGACACAAAATTGCCACAGACTAAATGTCCACTAAAAAGCTTTAAAATGCAATGGAGTTGAAAGGTAAATTTCTTTTGTACTTGTGATTCAAAAATACAAGTCTTTCATTTTTATTTCAAAGATAAAAGAATGGAGACATATTAACAAACAGACATAAGCAAAACAACAAAAATACAATAAAAGCAAAAAATTACAAGTCTTTCAACTGTCCACTGTTCAAGGCAAAGCAATGCCTATACCATGTCCTGTACAATCTCATGTGTGTTAGAAACTGGAGACTTTAAAAGCTCTTCTGCTCTTCCTTGTTCAGTGACTGCCCTCGTGCTGCCACACCCAGTGGAGGGATGTTCACACTCACACAGTCCTCTGACAGAAATCAGATCAATTGTAAGTCAGTTCCTTACTGAGTTAAACAGATTTGAGGGCTGGGTGTAAACTCAGCTGAGAAAGTAATTATGAGGATGTGTGCATGTGTGTGTGTGTGTGTGTGTGTGTGTGTGTGTGTGTGTGTGTGTTACTCTAGTCTTCTTTATCTCTCGTATCTCTTTTGTTGTTTTTTTAAAAATAGCATGAAGAATCCCAGTCTTCATTTAATTATCGATGTACAAATAAAAGAGAACTCTTTTGCATCACAACGTTGTCTCCTTGAGCATGGATTTAAAGCAAACAAAAAGGAAGAACGCGCATACTCGTACCTGACGCGGTATCCTGTGCCTGTAATACCAGTTTTCTGGAGAGTCTGAGGCAGGAAGAGCATAAGTTCAAACCAAAATGGGCCACTTAACAAAAACATGGTCTCCAAATTCAGCATAAATTTTTTTTAACGCCTGGAGATGAAGGTTAGTGCAAAGGGGCTGGCTTCAATACCCAGTACCGACCATGAAAACTGAAGTCCGTAATCTACTATCCCCACGTCACCGAAGAGTACAAACACGCATTTCTGTAAATGCCATCTCTGGAGCCACGCTTGCTTTATCTCATTCTCCCCCACGACAACCCCATGAAAATGGAATCGATCTAATTTCAGAGAGGGGAACGCAGGCAGTTCGATGCTCAGAAATTTCTTCCGGGATAAGAAACCGTTCGGTGCAGTGATGACAGTCCTGACTTGGCCCCGTTATCTGCTGAGTCAGCATCATTCTGTTTTGCCTGTTCCTCAGTCAACTTGTCCGATGGAAACAGATGAGTAGGCGGAGATAGCTGCAGATGTAGATGGTGGGGAGATGTAGATAGAGAGAGTGAGGTAGGACGGATAGAGAGAGGGAGAGAGCGGTGAAAGAGACAGAGAGAGAGAGAGGTACCTGTTCTTCAAAATTCAGCAATAATATTTTACTGGGGACTGTTGGAAGAAACGCGAGCAGCATTTGCTTTTAAAGTAAAACCTAATATCTCTTATCAGATGAAAGAGAACACACCTATATGAGCCCATCATCCTATACCATCCTACAGCTTGGCAAAAGTACCGTATCTCAGAGAGCCTCACAGTTTGCAAGCAACGTTCAGTTATTTCATTTCTAAAACAGCACTGTATCATTGTTACAGAAATTCTCAAATCAAATTAAGATTGGTAAGACAAGAAAGCTCTACGAGGTGGTTCAGAGCTAGAGGTTGAAACATTATCATATACAGTCCAGAAGAAAGTAAAATTAATATTCTAGGAAACAAAACTGTACTGAATGTGGAGTTCGCAAACCTTCTGCCATTGACAGCTGGGAGACAACAGTAGGGGAGGTCCACACTGGCCTTTACCTCTCAGGTCCTAAGATCCTTCCTCTTTGAAGACGTTAACTAGCTGCGGATATAGCTCAGAGGCACAGCGCCTGGCTGGTAAGCCCAAGACTGTCAGTTCTACTCCTGGCACCAAGCCCCCCATAACAGTGACGTTAATTAGAGATAACCACTGAGGAGCCTCATAGCATTTGCCATCTGTCTCAGCATAGAAGTCTGCTTGTCTGAATAACGTTTCCTTAAATTTTAAATATTATTTTTTCTGGAAGTCTAAGTATGTCCTTTGAAATTTTCCCAATGTTACTGGCTCACACAGCCTCAGGTTTATATTTATCACCATGTCCATCCGTCTGTCCAAGGCTCCTCTTCATGGGGGTTGTGTCAAACAAAGAAAAGGTCAACGATATGCTGCCAGGAAGCACAACAACATACATGTTAATACGCACATGTATGAGAATGTGTAGCAGGTTCTGCTGAGAGGCTGACAGGTTTCCAAGCAGGAATCTCAGTGCATTGCACAAGTAAATAACTTTCAACACCATATTTCCCTTTCATCAGCCATGTTGGATATAAGCTCACAACAAATTTGTGTTCACCTGTCTCCACATAGCCTTCCTTTCGTGTATTAGTCATGTCTGGCTGCCATGTCCAGATCCATCAGACCAGTAGTTTCCACAACAGAAGTTTATTTCTCAAATTTCTCTGGCGACCGGAAACCGAAGACAGAGCCTTGGAACGGCTGGCCTCAGCGGGTTTCTCCTCCTGGTCTGCGGCCAGCCGGCTGCTCACTGTATTCCCTTTCCCCTGCGCACACACAGGCAGAGAGAGCTCTTCAGTCTCTTTTTCCTTCGTATTAATACTATTGAATTAAGGTCCCACTTTTATGACTTCCTTAGAAGTTCCATTTCAAAATAATCACATTGAAGAAGGAGGCATCACCATAGGGAAGGAGGGCACCATTCAGACCACAGAACTCATCGTTCCAACTTCTCTCTTTGTTGCCTTGTTTTTCCTTTCCTGCTGCAAGTCTTACACTGGTACTACGTGGGTCATCCAAATTCTTCTCAGCCTCAAACCTGCTAGCTTATAATTCTGAACTTCCATTAAAAATGGGGGAAGCAACAGAAGGGAAGGTGCCATCGATTGAACCTGGAATATTCTGCACTGCTCCATTTGTCAAGGGCTTAGTCCCCATCTTGGTGCTGCTGGGAGGTGGTAGAAACCTTGAAAAGTAGTGCTTGGGGGAGGTACTCTGGTCACTGGCCATAACTTGAAAGAAAGAGTGAGAAACCAGGCCTCTCTTTCTTCTCTGTGGTGAATGATTTTGCTCTGCCACACGCTTCTGTTATGGTGTGCAGACTTCCCCTCGGCACAAAAGCAAGTGACTGATCACGGACTGAAGTCTCCAAAACTGTGAGCTTAAGTGAACCTTTTCTGCTAATAAATTGATCATCTCAGGTGTTTCTTATGGTGATAGAGAGCTAACAAAACTGCAAAGAAATGTTAGGGACAGGTAAATAACCTACCACTCTTAGCTATCTTTCTCTTTATGTATAGTAGTTATATTTAAATAGTATTTTTACTGTTGTACAGACCTTTTATACTAGAAGAAAAGCTACAATTAAATGGTTCAATTTAAATATAAAACTGTTATTGCCAGAATCTAACTTTCTACAGTTTTGATGGCACCATAAGAGTACAAACCATTGGCAATTCTGAGCCATGATAAGTACTATAAATACAGGAAAGCACAAAAGTCTAGATATCTCTAATACAGGGACCAGGAATTTTGTTGTGAAACTTAGAAAAATATGAATGCTAATATTACAGTTAATCAGGCAGCAATTTACATGAATCATAATTTGACAATTATTCAAGTGCCAAGCACAGAGATAGACACATACAGAGAATTCAGTCAATATTTCTGCAATGATTAAGCTTTCTCAGTTAAAACATGACCCTATGCTCTAAATGCACTCCTTGTATCTTGTTAAATTGTGTTTAATTAAAAAGATCAAGGTTAAATGCATGCAAGAATATGCACCCCCCCACCCCCCCACACACACACAGTAACTGTAGTCTGCTCTTACCTGCAATCAGGGTTCAGTTTTTCAAGGTGAAGATGACATTGTCTCTGGAGGTATTAGGATACAGAAATATAAAAGATAATCACAGACTGTTATTTCCAGTAGCAGTATTTCTACAGACATCCTATCTCCAGTACTGACTGAGAAGAAGAAAAGTCAACAGTCTCTAGGCTGTACAGTTGCAGAGAACAATAGTTAAGAGTGAGCTTCAAATCCCGCTGGATTTTCCATGTGACAAAGCTGATTCACTTCATATGCATCAATTTCTAGAATGTGATAAAGGTTGTAATGACCGCTTAGTTTAGGTAATTGATAGTCAGTGCAATGGCTGTGATACACGCTTTATGAATATGAGCAGTGTCATGGGTCTAGGCATTATGCCTGGATTTAAGGATTTCATACAGCGGTGGGTTACCATGCTGCCTCCACATTTGAATCACCTGGGAAACTTTTCAGACAAGCCCAAGCTCAGGTTCATCCCCAGATACCGATTCTAAAGTGCAGCCAAGCTTGAGCCTCACTGCCACCGTTGTTCAGATTTTCAAATCTAGAATGTCTTTCAGCGATCCACTAATCCAGGGCCTTACAGATGGGAGAAAGGAACTTCACAGTTCAAAGACTGGTGTAAGATCGTTTTTCGTAAGTGGCAAAGGTGATGCTGGGGCACATATCTCCCGATTTCTAATCTAAGGCATTTTCCTCTCCAGCAAATAAATTAAAATCTGGTATAATGTCTATGATTATTTTATTAGAAGTTTCTAATTTTCTAAGTCGACTTTTAATGAGATTTAGTGGCAAGGTAGGTAGTTCACAAAGTCTGGTTCATACACCACATTCCTTCATATGGAAGTGTTCTAGAGCTTTTTTGTGGCATTTCACTTCCAGGACAGCCATAAAATATGAGAGAAAATAAATTATTTCACCTGAAAAATGAATTGTGCACACGATTTCCAGAGTTACTTTACTTTTTTGGTGTTATTCCTAAGATCAAGAAATAAAAGCATTTCTCCACTGGGCCCAAGTTCTTGGGTACAAGCTACAAACAGCTAAGATGATTAATGCATCTTCAAAAGCTGGAAACCTCGCACAGTTTATAAAGGTTTCAAGCTTCCAAGCACGTCTCCCCCTCCTTGCGCTGTCTTCCTGTGCATCTGCTGGAGCAGCACAGCTAATTAGGAGATATGCCTGGCTTCCACCATCTCAACAACACTGGCTGGTTCCATCCTAAATTGCTCTCTTTCCTGACAGTTTATATCATGACCCTTCTCCCTGGGATGTGCTCTGAAACATTGCCCCACACTGCCGTCCATTGTAGGATGCAGCGGTAAAGCAGGTACTCTGTAGGAAATTGCCAGGGTCAGTGGCAAACACAAGACTCTGAAGTATAAATAAGCAAGGAAAGAAGAGGAAAGTTGAAGGAGGTTGTGTGTGACTACATTGGAAGGTCTTGTTGGAAAGCAGCAATGCCTCAACTGATTTACAAAATTCTTAAATGAAACTGTGCGAAGCTCTGCAAACATACTTGTGAAATTGGAGAACTAGGTCATGGATTATTACATAAGTTTGAAATGTCTTACTGTGTTTTCTTTACATTTTCTATGATAAAGAATAGGTAGAATTCATTTTTTGGGTAAAAAGAAAGTCATAAAGGTATATATTAGGATGATGTTTTCAAGTATTTCTGAATCTTCTCTTTTTAAATGCAAACTTCTTAATTTATTGATGCAGAGACTCCATAAAACTCTTCTAATAGTGCGTCTCTGTGTGTGTTTAAGTTAGTCAAGATAATACATATTCTGATTGATACAAGTTTCAAGAAAAGTCACAGTTATATGAGTGCCTTATAAGAAGAAAAACCAAAATGTATATTTGTATGTGATACAAGTTTTAAAATGTTTAGTAATTTGTGTAAATCATTACTCTTAAAGAAATCGAATTGCACTCCTGCTAAAATTTCCAGAGATATCCTCCTTCTGCCAAATGTTATTAGCAGCAAGTTAAAAGTGGGCCTGCTGTCACTGTGACCCTCACTGACCTCTTAATTTCTTGAGTTCAAGTCCAATTAACCTCTAGGAAGAGGCACAACTGTTCTAAGCAGACAAGTCAATAGAATCCAATAGTAATCATTTCATTTTCTGCCTTGTCAAAGGTTGGCCCTCCCACCTAACCCACTTCACACAAAGGTGGTCATTTATCACCGTTTAGAGAACTGTACCGAGCTGTGTCCCAGCCCTGCTGAAGTACATTCATCAACTGCGCAGACAGGAGCTGCAGCACACTGTGGGTGGACTCTGCAGAAGGCACTGCTGAAAACCTCCCTTGTCTGGACAACCTGTTGGCACACTGCATGAAGTAACACCCAAAGCCTGGACTCAGCCTGAAAGGGGTTCGTGGATGATGCATTTCCTTCAGGGAAAACTGCATCCCTTCAGCCCATGAATATTCAAAGCTTTTCTTCCCAGACAAGTCACATTTTGAAAGTAAATGGCAAAAGGCCATCACAGAAGAGATGTGCACATGCAAAGCCAGTTTCTGCTCGCACTGCCCCTGTAGTACTTGTTATTTACACGGAGTATAGTTTACTTTAAAGTAATTTTCTGGACAATTACTCACTAGTAATCTAAGCTGTTCAGTATGATATATGCAGTTCTAGAAAAGATTCTCTGAAATAAGATTTTCTTTTGGGGAATGACTTTCTTTACCATGATATTCATACTTTAAAGTTGGCTTATTAAAAATGAATTCTAAGAATTATATAAAACCTTGTGATATTACTTCATTTTAGTGCATTATATTTAATAAGCTAGTACTACAGAATCTTACTATTTCATTTATATTGCTATGATCAGATTATATATGTATAACATATATTAATTTATTTGCTTATACTTTAAATTAACCATTTAATTAGTTTGCAAAATCACAAATAAGAACCTGGTCATTGAGAAAATATATATGTGTCAGCATTGGCAACCATTTAAAATAATAATTTTTAACACGTAGCTTTTTTTATTTCCACACTGGACCTTTCTGAGCAATCTGTGTTTTTTTATTGTTTTTAAGCCAAAAATTTCTGAGCCAGTGTCAAAGGCTTTTGGTCACACTAGTAGAATCAATGATCATAGTATCTCTGCATTGGTCTCTCTCTATTTCTTTTTACATTCCATTTCTACTCCTATCACCAAAGAACATTCATTGTAAGATACAGACAGGGATAGGATGAACAATTCCAGTTCCAAGGTAAGTCACTCTCCGAAGCAAGGCCACTGAAGATGGGCTCCAAGCTAAGAGAATTGTTCTCTTGCTTTCCAGAACAGTACTGATGAATAAAACTTTCTCCCAAGGTAGAAATGGTCTATGGCTCTGCCATCTGATATGGTTGACTAATAGAACCATATGTAGTTGTTGAGCCCTTGAAAGGGGCAGTCCTGCTGGGGGTAGCAGTATAGTATCTAAGCTTTTCTGTCTTCACTGGGTAGGACACAGCAGGTGAAGTCTGTACTTGAACGTCAGCAAACAGAAAGCCCAGGTTCTCAAATGTAAAATTAACCTTAAACTGTCTTCCTATCCTCTATTGTCATTGACTTGGTGCATCTAAAAGTATAATAAAAATATGGAAGATATGCTTATGTTCATCAACAAAAACATTGTAGTCTTCTGGAAATTTTAGTGTTATTTGAAATAGGTGTTAGCATGTAAAACCTGCAGTTATCTCCCAGCCTTCCAGGAGGATGATGCTGAGGTGAGCCAGACGAGCTAACTGGGGAATGTGAACGACTGAGGCTACTTCTTTGACACAAGGAGCTATTGCTCCTCCTCCTCCATGAGCTATTCCCACGGCTGCCACAGAGTTTTCCCAATAAGTTGACATGATTACAAATATTTTAGGAGCTGTAATAATTGATATAATAAAAACTTAGGCAGCTTTGGGCTATTAGTGAGCTATGAAATATTGTTTTTGCCAATTAGGAACCAATCCTCCTAGGATTATTCATGGGTGTGAGACAAAAAGCAGCAGTGAAAGAAACCTCTCTAATTTAGTTTTTCAGTTTCCTACTGTCTTGTATTAAAAGCTACCTAATAGAATTTAGAGATAGAGAAACCTTTTAGGCAGGACTCTTTGTATTTTTTATTAAGTCCAAGCTCAGAGAATCTACTTAATGTCAATTTTATACAATGGTTATACTGCACAGCATATTTTATTTTAAATCTGCAGGACATGATGATAAATTGATAATTGACCCCAAGGCCATTATAAATAAAGAGGCCCTGTTTTTCATTAGTACAGTAATACCTAGTCATAAGGGAAAGAAGACCAATGCTAATCCTGCCCTGAGAAGTGAACAATCAAGAACTCTGATTTAGAAACATAAATTTGAAGAAGACAAATTTTTAGCTGTGAAAAGTAAATGTAACTATGAGAACATATGATTAGAAACATGCCAGCAGCAGTTTATGTTATATGCTGATAAATAAAATGTTACTTCTCTGAGTGAGAAATAAACTGAAAAGATGTCAGGTAATACAGTTCCTACAGTTCCTTTAGGGATTTGTAAATGTAATTGTCTCACCTTTACATTCCCACTCTAGAAGACAATAAATTTCATATAAGTTCACTAATATGGAAACATCACTGCCACATGCTGCCCTGACCCCTATGTACTTTATGTCATTAAATTCAGACTACTCTCCTAACTCTACTAGCTCCTGGTATTTTAATATATTGACAAAATATACTTTGTATTCTTGCTATAAACAACAATACAATTGAGGATGGTATTTTCATAATTTGTAGTCAGTGCTCTTGATAATCCAAATACATAGAGAATAAACATTTCCATAAAGTAAGATTTTACACACATAGCAGCATGTTTTAATTAGGTATTATGGCCTGGCAAAAGATGCCCCAGTTATGACCTAGTAAAAGACATAACATTAATTTGAGAGTACTAAGAAAATCATCAAGAAATGTGTGTCATTTCAAAATAATCTGGAAGGATGAACAGAATTATGTCTTATAAAATGCAAGGGAGGATTTATGCTTCAAAGGATGAGATCAAAAAAGTAGAAAGACAATGCACAAATAGGAGGAAATGTTTACAATTCATAACAAGGGCTAGTGTTTTTAAAAGATATACAAATGGCCAACGAACACATGGAGCAGGCCAGGAATATCGCTCAGAGACACAAGCGCCTGCCTGGCAAGCATAAGGTCCCGAGTTCTATCCCTGGTACAGAAAAACAAACCAACAACAACAAAAAAAAGAAACAGGAGCAAAATAGGGAAAGTAACCTAGGGGCTGGGGATATACCTCAGCAGCACAGCACCTGCCTAGCAAGCATGAGGTTGTGAGTTCAATTCCTGCTACAAAAAAACCCACAACAAACAAACAAACAAACAAACATATGGAGCAGTACTCAGCACCTTAGTCATTAGGAAAATGCAAATCAAAATTACAGTTATAGATCAATCCATGTCCACTGAGATGGCTACAAAAAATATAGACCACAAAGAATTGTTGGTTAGAGTGTGGAGAAATTTCTGATGGAATGGAAAGTGGTATATTCAGTTTAGAAAATATCTTGTCAATTTCTTTAAAGTTGAAAATAAATTTAGCACAGCCCAGCTTTCCAGTCCTCAGTAAATACCCAAGGGATTTGCAAACATGCCCGCTCAAAATCTTGTACATAATCATTTGTGTTAGCACGATTCATAATACCCAAAAGTTGGGGAAAAGACCAAATGTTCAAAAAGTGATGAATGAATAAATAAGATGAAGTATATTCTCCCACAGGCTAGATTGTGGATCAAAGTTAAAACCATTACACTAAATGAGAAAACCCGGACACAAAGGTCATTATATGATATCATTTACAATAGGTAAAATGTCTCAAATTGGTAAATCCACTGAGATTGAAAGTAGACGTGTTTGGCAGACACTGACAGAGAGAGAAGATGAGGAGTGACCGCTCATGGGTACGAGGTTTCTTCTTATGCTGCTAAAACATTCTGAAATTATATAGCAGTGATGAATGCACAACTTTGTGAATGAACAAAAGATAACTACAAGTTACAGGCAAATTTTGTGGCATATAAATAATGCATCATTCTAAATTAAAGGAAGCAGGAAAGCACCCCAGGTAAGGTGAGTTGATATTATGAAAGAAGTTTGCAGAAGCTAAGTAAGAAGGACTAATATATATTTGAAATGAGGAAATGAAGTGGCCTTGTTCATTATAGTCTTGAATGTGGTACTGCAAGACCATATACATCTATATCTCTATACATCTATATGTTACATCTCTCTATACATATCATATGTTACATCTATCTGTCTCTCTATATATCACATAGCATTTATAAAGCTAAAGTATTGGATAAAAGAAAGATTAAAAAGCTCAAAAGATAGGATTTGCAATTTATTTTTGTTATCCAGGAGTCAATTTAGCAATACTACTACTTTCAGAATTGAAAGAAGGGAAACCAGGAAAATGCAAGTTGCTTCCCACAGTGCACAACTGCCCTGAATGATGAAAGCAACCCTATCTCCTGGTAGATTTGCTACAGAGCGTGTGTCATTGAGTACATGTTGTGGGGTTAGGTATGAATTAGGGAGCAGTTACCTATTTCAAGAATTCCCTCCTTCCCTTCTTTCTTTCTGTTCTCCTTTCCCTCATCCCTGTTGTTTCCTTTTGAGTGATTTCTTTCCCTTTCACAATATCTATTGTACCTCTTGTACTTCAGGTACTTTTTCAGGTTCTTACACTAGAGAGACAATAGGACACTTACACATCTGGGTCTGATGTATTTCACTTGTGAGTATAGTCTCTAGTTGCATCCATTTCCTTATGGAAGCCTTGAGTATATCTTTACAGTTGAGGAATACTCCACTGTACAAAGATGCCACATCTTTATTGTCCATTCCTCTGTACTGTTTCAAATTTTAATTTTTTATTCTCTTTAAAATTAAAAATAATAAATAAAAGAATTCATTAAATTCCTTTTTTGACAAGGAGAAAATATTTTCTTATCTCTATCACATGTTCCAAGGAAAATGAGATCAGTATCTTCTTAAAAATGCAAGCAGAGAAATTTTATATTCTTTAGAAATATTATTAGAGATCAATTATTATTCTTAATGTTTTGTGAAAAATTGAAACAAAGTGTTTTATTCTTCACAGAAAAACAAAGTGACTAATCCATCAGTGAAAAATTTGTTTTAATTACAGTTAGGAGTTTTGTTAAATTTGTAGAGGAAAGATAGCCTGTAATAAGTGTGGAAGAAATGAAAAATATGTATAGTCAAGAGTACTTCAAGCTATGCATTAAGCAGTTTCCCATCACAATAGAAGAGGGTGCATTCAATTTATCTGTGGTAAAATGTAGAGAGGGTATCCATAGGACATCCAAGAATAACTGACAAAAGCCTCACCGGCAGCAGCCACCATATACAATGTCTGGCTATCTCAGTCCGAGTACTACAGCTGTCAAAATATAATTACTGATGAATGTGTTCTTATTTGTGGTAAAATGCATAGGTAAAATGTGAAACTAAATTCTAAATTATTTTATCTTATGATTCAAACGAAGTGAGGAAAAAGGGCTGGAATAGTCAGAAATATTACCCAGGAAAAGCTGAGGAAGAGGTTAATACCCTGGAAGTGGTGCGTACCAGTAATGACCCCAGCATTGTGGGACGTGCAGGATGGAAGATTGCATGTTCGAACCCAGCCTGAGCAAGAGGGCAACTTAGTGAGACTCTCTTTAAAAATAATAATGCCAAGGGATGTGGGTTCAGTGTGAAGGCCATGGGTTCAGTTTCTAGAACCACCAAAGAAGAAGAAGGAGAAGGAAGGGGAGCAGGAGCAGCAGAAGGAGGAGGAAAGGGGAAAGAGGAGAGAAGGAAGTGGAGGAAAGAATAACTAGCAATAAAGAAGGTAGTTTCAGTCAATACATTCCATAACATGCACAGAAAGACACTATAAAGACTTTAGGATGAAAACAGCATAAGGAAATTTAAATTTACATACACTTAATATATCAAGAAACAAATGGAAAAATCAGATACTGTTTCAGCATGCACAAGATCAGTGAGTGTCCAATCTTAGTACCACTGAGTTGTAAATATATCTAGGAATATATTGCAAATATATATATACACACAAGAGGATTTTTATAAGCTAGCACAGACAGGATAGTCTACAACTTTTTCCATGATAGAGATTCACAGGATCCGATAGTTTCTCAGTCCCAGAAGCTGGAAACCACAGAATAAGATGAGTAAATGCCGCAGCATTAGTCCAAGTTTAAAGGCCTGAAGCTCACAGGATAGCCCCAGCTGGGCTGGCATTTAAAGGCTGAAGAACCTGTAATCTGATGTCCACAGACATAATAATAGCGAGAGACACATTCACTGAAAGAGAAAGCAAGCCAAATACTTCCTTTCTGTTTTTCATTCCATCTAGGCTGCAGGCTTATAGGATGGTCCCACCCACTCAAAGTACTTCTTTCCTATTGGTCTGCTGAATCACAAGCAAATAATATCTGGCCACAGACATACTCAGAACTGTGATTTACTAATCTCCTAGGCATCTCAGGACAGTCACCCTTCATCACCACATGGGGCAAACAGAAAATAATTTCTTACAGGACCGCTTCATGGTTTTCTACCTAGAAGCCTAATAAAATGGTACAATATTAACACATAGAAGGAAGTTTAGAATGGAGATACCAAAATGAAGCCTTCACCAAATAATTGCAGATTTTTGATTTTATTTTGTAGAGTTAGCCAGCCATCAAGAATGCAGTTTAGGCTGGCTTTGAATTCATTATGTACCCCAGGATGGCCTCAAACTTAAGGTGATCCTCCTGCCTCAGCCCCCTAAGGGCTGGGATTACAGGCATGCACTACTATGCCTGACCTTGATTGATTCACTGTTAAAAAAAACGTAAAAAAAAATCTTTTCCAGCACAGTAGGAAAAGAGTGGAAGTTCATGAGGACTTCCAGTACACAGAGATAATTTGAGAATTTTTAATGATATGAAAATAATATATGAATGTAAATAAAAGTGTAATTCTACCTATTTGGCAGGCGAAAGAACTGAACATACTCAAGATGGCAAAAGAATATCAAAGAGCAACACAAAATAAATACTTTTATGCATTTAAAAAAAAAGAACGCAGAGGAGAAAATAGTATGGTCCCCACTTTTCAGGTTTTTCACATCTCTAGGGCATTATCTGTTGCAATACAAAATGTCAGCACAAATGTTTAGCAACAAAATTGGCAGAAAAGCAGTGACAGAGTGCCACAGGAAAGGATATATTTGAAATGTGTGTTAAAAATTAATGAGAACTCACTAGGCCAGAAAACCCCAAAATGATTTCAAATGTCCAAAAACAGTCAATGTTTATCCACATAGGGAACAAAGAAAACTTACTATTTTGAGTCACGATGCAAAGTTCTCTACAGCTGGATCCAAATCTACCAGTACTAAGGACCTGCTGAGAGGGAGAAGCTGACAGAAGACACATAGACTTCCTATTCTATTCTATTCTATTCCACAGGCAAGGGGAAAGTGGTAAGTTTTGAATAACAACATAGCATTTACATTCCACAGAGGTTAATTTTGTGAGTGGTCTTGAGTCTGAAGGAGAGACGTGGCTGTCTAGGATTCTGCTACCCCCAAGAAGAGCAGCACCGAGAATCTCCCCTGGGATTCAGCGAGCACATGAGGCAGTAGACACGGGAGCTGTTTGGAAGGCTGAGCGAACAGAAAGAGGTGGTCTAACAGAGGGACAAAGAGAGAGAGCGGAAGACACCAGGGAAGACTACCAGGTTTCTGGTCTGTGGGACATACAATGGACATGTCATTTACTAAGAGATGGAGGACAAATGGAAGCAGGTCTCATGGGAAGGGAGGGTGGAAAATAAATTCGTGCTGTGTATGTTAAAATTTGTGTGGGAAATATCAGACTTCTTCTAGTTTTCTGGGAAAGAAAAACTAGTTCCAAGATGTAACTACTCTTCCTCTTCAACTTGATGGGAAAGGTGGTTAGCCTGGACTCTTTTCACATCTGTGGTGGGAGTAGGAGTCATTTTGTTCTTACCAGGGATACAAATGCACTTTGATGGTTTTAGAGCCTTTCTTCTTCTGATTTAGTAATGGAATACTTAAACTGCTAGCATCCAATATCTCTGTACCATGGATTTGCTACTCTTAGCCCTGAGCTAATTATTTACTGTTGGCTGTCGAAATAGCCCACCAGAAAAGGAAGAGAACTCTGTATTTGACATTCAGTCTCTAGTTAATGTTATCTGCTCAGTGGGTCTAACGATATTCAGAAATAAAGCAATTCAGAAGGATAACAGTTGCATGACAGAGCCTAGCTATTCAGGAAGGAGTTCTCTCGTGATCCAATAGTTAGAATCCAAATTAAACATTTGACTTTTTCAACACGTGTTTCTTAACATGATGTGTCACTTCCTCATGAGCACATGAAGTAGTACACTATTATGTGGTGAAATTTCATCCAGAAGTGTCTCTTGTAAATCCCTTAAACTGGAGCACAGAGTTATTTTAGATGTTGACGTTTATTAGTTAGCACAAAGATAAAGTCTGTAAATTCTTACTTTCAAAATATTGATTTAAATTTTGAGTGATGTACTGAGAAAGTGGAAAGAGAAAGACCTAAATCAGTGGTTCCCTGAGAGAACACTGACTTCCTGGGAGACCACTGGAGGAGATACAACTATGACCTCAGGCATAAAATTATTCTTTTCTATCTCCTATGTCTCAGCACTTGCTTTGCCTATCAGTCTAGGTCTCTTGACTTTGCATGTATGTTTGTTGAGATGAATTTAGGAAAAATAAAGAAACTATATGTTGCTGAGACAAAATCAAGAGCAGGAGTTTGAAAATTCTGTTTCTGAAACTAATTATTGAACGTGCCCAATCTGAATGTTTGGCCTTTGGCTATTTTGTAACTATGCAGCATAGTGAAGAGGTGTACTCAACAGAGACCACTGTGCATGAGAGGAGCAATGGTGAGGGCTAGCACCTGGGCAGGTTTCTAAAATATAAGTCTATGAGTATCTCTATCTCTATCGCTTCTATAGATATATTGATCTGTAGCCACACATATAGATATAAATGAATATATGTGAAATATATATGCAAAATGAATATATTGGCTTTTTAATATTTGAAATAGAGTAATTGACATTTAAAATTAAGTGTAAAAATTATAGACTAACATCTTAATAATTTTAGGCACAAAATAAAAGAAAGAGAAGGAAGGAAGAAAGGAAAAAGGAAAGAAGGGAAGGAAGCAGGCAAGAAAACGGGAGGGAGGGGAGAAGGGAGGAAATAGGATAAATGATTTTATGAGGTGAAGTTTCTATTATATTTGAAATCAAAAGTCTATTTCAACTCATCAGGTTGGTGATAATGAATGGCAATTGAATTAAAATTATTGACATATTATTTATCATTTTAGTAAGGCTATCTGCCTATGCTCATTTCTATCTTGTCCCTACTAAGCTCTTTGTTACTGAAATAAGTGTGAAATAAGAACACACACATTCGCGACACCAAACAGGCCGCCTAGAATTTAATTAGACAAAACTCTGCCCATCTGCTCTGCATTATCCTGGGGCCAGCTCAAATGGATGCTGTTTCATTACTAAAAGGCTGAGAGATGCAAATTGAATTGAGCTGGACTTCCTCTCAGAGAGAGACCAGGGCACGAAGTCAAACCCTTGCTGTGAACTAACAAAGCACCACTGGGAAAAAGCAGTATGAGCGGGGATTTCTTTTGCTAAGGCCACATGTCTAGTACTTAGTAGAGGCCATAAGGGAGTGTTCATCCTATTGTTCATTACAAGGCAGCATGATTCGCCACAATATAAACCTTGTTCGCTTTGCTAATTGTTGATTTTGGAACTGAGTCCCTTGTGACAGATGCCCTTTTATGAGCTGTATGTCACGGCATGTTGAATTGTATTTAACATGAGACCAAAACTAGTGCTCCTGACAAGCGCTTATTTCATAAAGTTTGTAATTTACATTTCATGCTTAGGTATAGACAAACATTAATTAAAATGCCTTGATAAAACTATTGCTCACAATAATGCCCATGGTATGCAAAAATTTTTGAAGCTCCTCTTTGTGTGATGTTTCTACAGAGACAATTTTAGGCTAGTTTTGACAATTCCTTTATTAATAAGGATAATTGATTGCTGATGCTTTAAAAAAAACTGAAGGAATCCTGCAGCTTTAAAAAGTTATAGATTTAGACTGCCTAAAAAGCTAATATATCATATTAAAAGTTCTACATTTTGATCTTGGAAATAGGCTTTGAAATGACATTTTTCTCCATATGATGAATTTGTGCCATTTTCTTCAGTAAAAGCTATTTTCCTGCACAAATGGATGCATTTTGTCCTGGATTCCATTCATGCTTATTTTTAAAAATGTTTATCTCTTTGTAGAAATGCACTCTAATAAGGATCCAGTCTTCCAAGCTTCAATAGGAGCAAAAGAATTAGGTTTTATGTTAAATTTAAAGGTTTTTCTGTAAGTATTTTTCCTGATAAAAGATTACACTCTATCAAAAGAGAACTACATACAACTGGTAAAATCTTAAAAACTGGAGACTTAGGGTGACAGATTCAGTGTTTCTTTCTGTGCTTTCAGGGACTGTGAGTGTGAAGCAGGGGGTGAGTATGTCTCAGGCCTACTGTGTTTGTCCTCTCTTGTTCCCTCAAAGGGTTTATTCTCAGGTTGTCTACAAATCTTTGTCCCTTCTCCCCAGTAAATCCCATTCCTAGGGAAAGGGGAAGGAATCAGATAAACAGCTGTATTTGGCAAGAAAAATTAATATTTATTTTTATTTTTTTTGCGGTACTGGGGATCGAACTCAGGACCCTGCGCTTGCTAGGCAAGCGCTTATTCCACTGAGCTATATCCCCAGCCCCCAAAATTAATATTTAGATTGCTGTTTCTCTCCTCTTACAAGACTAAAAATCCACTTTCTAAAGACTAAAATCACCATTTACAAATGAGGAAATGTCAATTAGTGTTGGACAGCCGACCCTTTTGTCTCTTCACACTGTTCAAATCTCAAGATATCGGTGAACAATAATGAAACATTGTCAGTGTAATAGTCAATGTGCCCATCGCTATTCTTACCTTTTGGTAGCATAGTGATAGAATTTTGAATTCTTACTCAGGTCACTGGAAGATCAACTGTGAAACGCAGATGAAAGTGTATGAGCTCCAAAAGATTTTATTTTATTTTATTTTATTTTATTTTATTTTTTTTTTTTTTTTTTTTGGCGGTACTGGGGATCAAACTCAGGACCCTGCACTTGCTAGGCAGGCGCTTATTCCACTGAGCTAGATCCCCAGCCCCTCCAAAAGATTTTAATTCATAGGTTAGCCTCAGTCCAGAAGAGGAATATGAGTGGATGTTGTCACAGCTTTCTGTTTAGACTGAAGGAAGCACATGCCAAATAGTGCCTTGATCCAGTGATCCCTTTTGCTTATACAGCTTCGTTAGACATAATGCCATCATTTGTGAAATACTGCATTGTGTTTTCTATGACCCAAACACTGGTGATCAATGTTGCCTTTGAATATCCCACATGGTTTGTAAAACATGGTCAGTGTGAAGCTCGTGCCTTTCACTTTTCTTGTAATGGCTATTCCCACCATTCGCCTTGGATGCCATAGGTCCACAAGTCCTCTTTGCTTATAGTAACATGCTCCCCCTCCTTTGGCCATCAGTCATTCTTGTTTACTTTCTCTCCCCTTGCTGCTGAGCCTATAGATCTATATTTAGCTACTTTTTTATTTTAAAGATAAAAGAACAAAAACATATTAACAAACATATATCCATTTAGAAATAACACAAAAACAGTACAAGCAATACAGAATTTCAGGCAAGGTGATAGGAAATTAACAATGGTTGTTGTATTACATGTTGATATCTTCAAATTGGATACTCACATAAACAAACATAGACATATAGACATGTAAGTTGTTTAAACACTTAAACATTAACCATTCCTTTCAATAGAGCAATAAAAGTCAGTAGTACTACTCTGTTAACTATCCTGTGTATACATATACACGTATTTTCCCATTCTTTCTTTTCTTTTTTCCCTCATCCCAGTTGTTCTTTCCTTTTGAGCAGTTTCCTTTTATTTCACAATGTTTATTGTACCTCCTAGGTTTTATTCACTCTTCCAGGTTCTTACACTAGTGAGACAGTATGGTCTTTACACATGCAGATGAGATTTATTTCACTTATGAGCATGATCTCTAGTGTGTCCATTTACCTATAAAAGCCTTGAGATTATCTTTCATTATAGCTGAGTAATATTCCATTACATAAAAATACCACAACTTTTTTATCCATTCCTCAGCTGTTGGGTATTTGGGTTGCTTCCACCAATTAGCTATTACAAATTATGCCGCTATAAACATGGGTGCACATATATCACTGTGGTATGATATTTTCAGATCTTCTGAGAAAATACCCAGAAGGAGAATAGCCGGGGTGAATGGGACCTCTAGTCCTAGTTTACGGAGGAAACTCCAACTGATTTCCACAGTGGTTTCACCAGTCTACACTCCACAAGCAGAGAAGAATTCCTTTTTCTCCACAGCCTCACCGGCATTTGTTGTTTGTTGAATTCTCAGTGATAGCCATTTCTACTGGAGTGAGATGGAATCTCAGTGTTGTTTTAATTGGCGTTTCATGAATGACTAATGATGTTGAACATTTTATTATGTATTTTTTGCTATTTGTGTTTCTTTATCTGAGAAGTCTATGTTCATCTCAGATGCCCATTTTTGTTTTGGGTCTTTGAATTTGGGAGGGCTGATTTTTTTTTTTAATTCTTTATATGTTCTTGGTAAAACTCCTTTGTCTGAGGGATAGTTAGATAGAACTCTTTTTCCGTTTGTGGGTTTTCTTTTTACTTTGCTGGTGATTTCTTTAGATGTGCAAAACCTTTTCAGTAAGATGAGATCTCAGTTGTTGATTCTTTGAAGTATTGCCCAAGCAGTTTGGTTTTTGTTCATGAGCTCTCTGCCTATCCCTAAGTCTTCAAGATTTTTATCTGCTTTCTCTTCCAGTAGATTTAGTGTTTCTGTTTTAGTATTTAGATCTGTAACCCATTTTGACTTGAGATTGGTGCATGGTAATAGACGTGGGTCTAGTTTCAGTCTTCACCATGTGGTGAGCCAGTTTTCCCAGCACCATTTATAAGGAGGCTGCCTTTCTTCCTGCAAACGTGTTTGGCCCCTTTGTCAGAGATTAGGTGGCTGAGTGTGGTTGCAGTTGTGGCTGCATCTTCCAGTCTGTTCCACTGATGCTCTGGTCTGTTTGTTTTTTTTTTTTGTTTTTTTTTTTTGCCTGTATCATGTTGATTTTATCACAGTAGCTTTGTAGTATAACTTTAAGTCAGGGATTATAATTCTGCCTAATTTGTCTTTTTTGCCCAGGATTGCTTTTGCTATTCTGGGACTCTTCTGGTTCCAGATGAATTTTAGGAATATTTTCTCTAGATCTGTGAGGTATTCTAATGGTATTTTAATTGGAACTGCATTGGATCTGTACATCAGTTTAGGAAGGAAGGCCATTTTCACAATATTGTTTCTTCCTATCCATGAGCAAAGAATATGTTTGGATTTTCTGAAATCCTCTTCGATCTCCATTTTCAGAGTACTGTAGTTTTCACTGTATAGATCTTTTACTTCTTTTGCTAGACTGATTCCTAAATATATTAATTTTTTGGATGCTGTTGTGAAAGGTTTTCATTAATGTCTCTTTCAGTATGTTTGTTGTTTGTGTATGGGAATGCTATGGATTTGTTTACATATGGTTGTGCCTATTCATACTACTGGATTTGCCTACAGTAGAATTTGCTACTTTCTAAAAAGTTCCTCCATTCTGTATCAAGAACAGAGTTTACTTTCTGAATCTTTTCTGATGACTTTTTTCTACTACTGAACCATAGTGAGTCTAACAACTTATTATGTGTCTCCTCACTGGAATGGCCTGTTACTGTAGACTATATGGGGCAGCCTATGCTCCTGGGATCATCCTTGACACGTGTCAGAGAGAGATACCAGTGATACACTGTCATATACTGTACCAGGGAGTTTAGCCTGATCCAGACAGTCTTCCTAACTACCTGAAACCAAAAGACATATGGAGATAAAATCATTAGCAAAAAGTGATTGATTAAAACTCTTATTAATACTTAGAATTTTTAAATTACCTGGTTTAATTTTCTTTCTAGAATATAGTCAACTAACTTACACATCAGTTCAATTCATTTGAATCTCAAATCAGGTATGATCAAGACATTTAAATATATGTTTTATCGGATATATTACTTTAGACTAAGGAAAATCTTGAACATAAACTGGGGTAGCAGATGAGGTAACAAAACTTGTTATTGATGGCAGGTTATTCTAGATGACTGATTCCATATTTGTGAAACAATCTCAGACAAGGATCTAAAACACAAGGGTCTCCAGGGGGCAGGCCCATGAGGTAAGTGAGTATATCCAGCTGGGTGTTGGCAAGTCATGGAGACTTGAATAATGGACAGCATGTAGCTTGCCATTCACATTTATCTGTGGTCATCCCCTAATATTTCAACTGAAAATAGAAAGGCACATTATTATTTTAAATCTATCATTTTTCAAACTCCAAATTAAATGTTTAAAACACTACGAACTTCCCATCCTCTCCAATATCTGTAGTCCAAATTGTGGACTCTGGGCTACCAGGTTACAGATACAAGCTTCTCAGACTTATTTCGCATCAACCCAAACTATAATTCTTCTGAAGGAAAGATTGTCTCCGCTAAGGGATTCCTTTCTGTCGATTTAAGTCTTGTCAAGACTTATTTGTAATAGGTGTACACTTCCTGAATGAATCCTAAGAATTCTTTATTCAATCGTGGTCACACTTTCCACTTCACACTCTTATAGATCATTATGCTAACACAATTGATTATTATAATGAAGTTATAAGCATGTTTATTCTACAAACTCTACAGTAACTAGGACAGTGGTGCCTCTGCTCATGAACTTAATTTGTTCTAGGATTTTGGAAAAGGTCACATTTGTGTTTGTGTGGAAAAGATGGCCAAAGTCATGTTCACCTAGTGTTGAATTTGCAAACAAGAGTTTGCCAAAAGTTCCTATTTGCAAACTGTTTGTAAAAAAAAGCATTTGTGAACCAAGAGACCATGTATATGTTTGATTATTATAAATGAATAAAAGTTACATTAAATTAATATACTTCAATTTGTCATTGAAGTATATTAGTGGTTGGAAATTATCAACTTTGTGGCATTGATAATTTATATTTTCTCAAATTTTAATTGAGACTAAATGTTCTAAAATCAGTAGTTTTTATTTTGTTCTAGCATTTTATTTTATAAAAATAAACCAGTTAGTGTGTGTATTTTTACTAGTAGCTAGTTCTTTTGTTTGCCTTTTGTTTTGAGAAATACATCATATATTGAATGAAAGGATGATGTTTTGTGGTAATATTTAAAATTTTGCTTTTGGACCTGATTTCCCCCCCTCAGACATGGGCACTTCCATGTAAGGTTCTTTTAGTTACTCTCAGAATGGTGTGGGTGAAGCATTCAAATTCAATTTACTAGCAGTAAGTATTTTAGTATTTGGTTGTGGTGTACTTGGTTGCTATTCATTTTGCTGAAGGAAGAGAATTTCTATTATCATCATTACTGTCAAATTTTCTTTGAAAGTATAAGATAGACCATAAGGCTTAAATGTCAGCTTTTAATGATTTAATATATAATTTTCATTACTATGTATATTTCATTCATTTTCCTTTTAGATGCTTGAATACAATAATTGATTAGGTAGCACAAATATCTATGTGTCACCTGGTGAAAATGGTATTGACTTAAGCAAAATCTGTCAGCAACCTCGAGCATCTTCAAAGATTGGTTCTAAGTGCCCTGTGTTTGAAATGGAATTCCTGTTGTACCTCCTTTGAAGAGCATAAGGGGATAAATCTGCACTTTAGGAACTCATTACTGGGGCCAGAAGTGGAGCTCAGGGGAATTGTGCCTGCCTGGCAAGGATGAGGCTCCAAGTTTGATTCCTGGTACCAAAAGAAAATGTTTAGTAGCTCATTATTTAGGTCATTCATTGCCATCAGGAAAAGAACTGAGAAATGGTTCCCTCCCCTAGTCCCACTAGGATGCTCTGATCATGTGTGCATTATGACAACTACATTTAGAATGAGCTACATTTTATTTCACTGTTGACTGCTGTTCACATTTTAGTGTAAATCCATGTTTATGATGGAAGCAATGGTCAGCCTTATCATAACCTGACACTACCTCTGCTGCAATTCTACTGACACTTTACATTTATGAATATGATGAGATTTTTATCAGTTTTCTCAAAGATAAGTACGAAATTTGAATGCAAGAATATTGGACTGAAAAATCACTGCCAAAGTTTGAGTGCATGTTGGAAAAGATTTATCCGCCAGTACTTCTAACGCTTTAGGCTAAAATTAAGATCAGTAAAGGAGAGCACAAGAAAATGGTAATGAAACAGTGAAGGAATTCTCTGTCTGCCTAACCTTAAGGTCTGAACACCTCAGGAGCTTTTGTTGTAGCTGAAACATTTAGGCATCTGTTAGCTTTGCTGCAGAAAACAACGAAGCAGAATTTTCCGAGAGGCATGAAATAACCCTATTTACATTGATTAAGTAAACCAGAAAGCTAACAGCATGTTTTCTGCTTTTATGACTGTGATAGTAAGATATTAATAAAAAATAGGTTCAGAAAAAGTAAGGTGGAGTTGATTTATGACAAAAGTGAATGTCAGAATAAGGAGTTAAGAAACTAATTACTCTTTCTTCCCTTTAGAATTCTGTTTAATGTATGATTATAAAGATTTTTACATACGATTAACTGAATGAAACATCACTATATCTATATCTGCACATCTATTCTGTATCTCTGTATATGGACTCATTGACAAATATGCTTACATATGTTTAAGTAAAACATTTATTACAGTAAAAGACATTGGCATTAATACATCTGATAATATACACTTATCCCAAGCTTTGCTAGTTTCTGAAGAGTCCACAAAGTCCTCTTTTGCAAATGTGTTCACAAAATATAATAAAAAATATGGTGAATGTTGCTGTGAAGTCCCATCCATGCAAACTCAGGCCTATAAAACTACCATGGTCTGTCCTTAACCGCTTCATTGATTAGATCTGGCAGGATGTGACTGGTGGCTCTTTGCAAAGCAAAAGTGACCATGAAAGCTAAATGTTTTGAATTGATGCAGAGCATCCATGGACCCATGGCTGCACACCTCACAACACTCAGGTAAAAAAAGACTTTCATGGCTGCTTCAGAAGTTCACAAGAATAAAGAAATAAGTGTGTTTGAACAAGGTGGAGTATTTTGAGGAAAATTAATGGTAATGTGTCTCACTGTAGTCATTTTTAAAATTTAAACATTCACCGTATATTTTGATCACACCTGATACATGCCACAAATATGTTATATATACATATATATATGATTTCAAGAAACTATACAATGCTAACTTATCTTTATTAATAATACAACATGCTAATTACAGCAAGGTTTTCAATAAATGAAAAATTTCTAAAACTACATCATCATCATGTTAAGAATTATAAGAAAAAAATTCAGAAAACTATGATCATTACATTTTATAGTTCATAAAAGATAATGATGAAAAAGTGGTTGTTTGTATCCAAGATTCCTTTAACAAGGTCCATGTCATGGAGATGGTAAAAGCCTAGTTAAAGTACTGTGTGAGAATAGTAAATGAAAAACACCAACAAAGTGTTTAGAAAATCTAGATGATCAATAAAGTCTTACCTTCCCCTCTTACTTTCACCATAGCCATTTCCTTCAACTTTACTGTTCTAGTATGATTTTCAGTCAGTGAGTTTCAACTATCCTTAGTTAATTCATACTATTAACAGCCTGAAGTGCTTCATTCTTGAGATAACAAAGTTGCTTTAATTTTATATGAATAAATACTTTCATGTAAGTCCTCTACCCCAGATAGGCCTGGGTGGTTTGAGCCACATCAGATCATACCTACTTCTCTACACATCCCATCAACTTTGACAACTTTGTGCTTCTGACTATTTTGTTAGGTTTCTTAAGTGCACTCTCTCTTTTACCATTTTGGTATCCAAAGAATATGAATTAGACTTCTTTGGATGTCTACAGTATATTCAAATAATTTTTCTTTTCTGATTACATACTGACCCTTTTCTATCTAGAGATCACATAAGATTTAGAAAATCAACACACAAATGTCTTCTTGGTGATGTACAATTTTCAAGGCTCTAAACTCAACTCTTCCATTTTATTTACATGAGGGAACATACCAGAATGTAAGTGAATAATGATGGAAGTGTTTAGAAATAACTGCAAATTTATTTGAAGAAAAACAAAGCTTTTATATGATTTAATGCAATATTTCAAAGGAAATGACTATAAAAGAAATATTCTCTATAATAGCTAAATGCATTTATGTTTTTAAGTAGGGAAATATTTTGTTTTACCAGAAGTCAAAGAAATATTGCATTTCATAGAAATTATTATTTTTTTAATATTCCCAAAATATATCATTTGTGTAAAGTAACAATGAGCACTGCAGTGTCTGAGAAACCCTGTACAAAGGATATAGCTTGCTAAATGCCTAACAAAATGAATCAGCTATGCAAAAATTATTTTTATTTTACCTACCTTTGTTCTAAAGTTCAAATTATCTATATTTTCAGCTTAAGCTCATTTTCTTACACTGATCTTAAATATCATCTATTGGAAGATTCTTAAACCTACTGAGGAAGTACTACTACTACTTTATGACGTGTTTTTTTTTTTAATAAAAGTACAAAAACACATTAACAAACAGACACCAATTAGCATAAAAAATAGTACAATCACAACTGATCTACAGACAAGGTGACATGATCTCAACAGTGGTTATTGTTTTATCCATTGATATCTTTGAAGTGTAAATATATGAACCCATATGCAGACATGCAAAATTGGTCAGACAATTAATCCTCTCAACAATAGAAAAACACAAAAAACAAAAAAAACAAAGACAGAAAACAAAACAGGCAAAAAAAAACCCACCAATAGTTGCTGCTTTGCATATTGATATCTTCGAAGTGTGTGTTCAGGATAACACATACAGACATACAAGATTGATCAAATAACCTGTCATCGATTATTCCTTAGCATTAAGTGATATAATACAATAGTAGAACCATGTTTATGACGTGTTTTAAAGAGAAGGTAAATTTCGAGAGCAGTTTCCTTCTCTGTACTAAGCAAAAATCTTCTGCAGTTTGAAATAATTCCATAGTACATTTTCTATGAATGCATTTTATTTAATTTCATATTCTAGAAGGCTGAAAGTCAGCAGAATAAATGTGGTAGGATTACTTATTACATATCCTGTACTACCGAGTTTAGTACCTTCTGATGGCCTTAGGTTAGATAGATTAATACAGTAAGGTGTTAAACAAATCCAAAATCTCAGTAGTCTAAGACAATAGAAGCACAACACCTGTCTGGCAAGCATGAGGTTCTGACTTCGATTCCTGATACCAAACAATCAATGAAACAATAAAGGGTTGTTCTTTAACCATACTATCTATTGTGGTAAAATAAGGACTTTCTTCTGCTCTGAATTCAACAAGGAGTGGAGGCCAAAGTTGGGGCCACAATACAGACTGTAGGGTTGACTTCTCCATGTTCAGACATCATATTTGTCCCATTCAAACAAAGTAACTTGCCAAGGGAAATCGCACCTATATATGACATAAATAAAGTAGGGAAGTAAGAGACCTTCTGTTTAGAAGTTGAGGAGAACTTAGGTTCCTGGACAGTAGTCATATCACTATATGAGTTCATATTTTTGAGTTTAAATGTCAAATTCATAACAGTACTATAGTGCCAGGAATATAGCTCAGTGGCCCAGTGTCTGCCTGGCAAGTGCAAGGTCACAAGTTTCATTCGGGTACCAACAAAACAAAGCAAAACAACTTTAACATCAGTGAATGAATAGCTGAAGAAAACCTGGCCCACATATGACAGAAGAGTACTGAGACATAAAAAAGAATAAAATCTTGTCATATGTGACAATGTAAGTGGAATTTGAGATCACTATATCAAATCATCTAGCCAGGCACAAAAGACAAGTACCACGTGATGTCTCTCAAGTGTAGAATCTAAAACATTGATTTCAAAAAGGTTGATTGCAAATCAGTGTTTATTAGAGGCTGGGAGAGGGGCTGGGGGCTAGGGATGTATGTGGGTTAATCAATGGGTACAAAATCAAGAAATTTTGTTTTGCTGTTGTGAATGTGGTAGTGATAGATCACATTCATGTAATGTACATTTTTAAAAGCTGGAGGAAGTATTGTCAATGTTTCCACCATAAAGAACTGATAAATGTTTAAGGAGGTAACTATGCTGAATTTGATTTAAACATTACACACTATATACATGCACAGAAATACTTTATGGTATCTAATTGATATGTGTAATTGTTATGCTTTTATCTATCAGATAGAAATAAATTTTAAAATGATCTGCTAAAATAACTGTTCATTAAAATATAACAATGGTTTCATTTCAAAACAGAAATAAATTAAAAAGGTGTGAAGGTCATACCATGGCTAGTCTATTCTGTTGTTGCTTAAATAAAAAAGCACTGAAATCCCAGAGTGACAGCAGTCATAATGATATTACACATTTGCTGAACATTTTACAAGAAAAATCAGAGCATGGCAAATATTCCTGTAAAGTTTCTGTCCCTGAAAAATGTATCCCCAATGTTTTTGTCCTTCTTCAGAAATTCACCTTTGCAAACCTTCCACTGAGAAACACTTTTGTTAATTTTCAAATCCTTTAAAAAACCTTCAACTCTAGATCCCTTAACAGGTGAAAGAGATATGGTAAAGAGGCAGATATACTCCACAAAATCATTTATATTTTCTTCCTTAAAAATATTGCGAGACTGATGACATTTTAGATTCTCATTTACTTTCTTGAAAAGCATTATAAATAGACACGTGGCAAAGAGAAGTGTTTCTAATATATATTTCACATAATTCGAGAAGGATGATGGAAATGTTATGCTAATATAGTTATATCTTTCTAACTACTCTTAAAAATATAATGAGGCAAAAAAAAGGTCTAATAGTTTGTACACAGAAGGTGCAGCCAGTGACATTTAGCCCATGATAGGTGTAGGAGAAAAAGGCTGTAGAAAATGTTCTACTATACAAAAAGGTGTACTGGAACTTTGAACTTTTAGGAACAGAACTCTTGGTGTTTCTTTGAGCAATCTGTACATCCCAAACTGGAGCTAGGGGCCTACGTTGACTCATATTCTTGGGGAAGATTGCCACCTACTGGATATCCAACACCGTCCTGGGGTCTTTCATGCAAATATTGCTCCTCTAAAATGACATAGTTGAAAAATAAAACTCCTATTTATCTACAAGACCTTTTTGCATTTACTTCCCTAGAAGCTTCTAGAAGCGATATTATTTTCGCCACCCTCCAGAGAGACCTGCGCATAGCAGCTTCAATACCGGGCGGTTGATCTGCCTTGTTCTGGCCTCGTTCTTACTACCTTTCAAAATGGAAAAGAGGAGATGGTGTGTTTTTGAAGTGTCCGGTAAGCATGAGCGGATACCCTGCCTCAGTCAAACTCAACTACGATCGTAAGAGATAACTAATCTAAAGTGGAAAAAAATGAGATTTTTCTAATGCACCATCCTACTGCTTAAAGCAATTTTGTTGTGGATAAAACTCTTATGTTTGAAATAGTTTATCAAATAAATATTATGTGCGTACAGGTAAGAAGAAAGATCACATTTAACATGTATTCACAAGAACAATTAAAGAGCTGGTTATTTCTCTGGCCAAATGCCATATAATTGAAATCGTACCTCTTCATTGGTTGTCACAGTGTGGACTCTTGTAATATGAATTTGAGATATCAGCTCTTAACTTTTAAGTAAAGCATAGCTTTGAAAGTACTTACAGCTTCATTTCCACTTTTAAAGGTAACATGTTTGAAGTATTAGTCAGTTATAACTGAATTAGTTTGTAATACTTGATTAAAATAAAATAAGAAGGAAAGATTTAAACACAAGAAGAAACAGAAGGAGAAAGAGCACTAACTGGCAAAGCAGATCTGCGATAAGAAAGATGAAAAAGGAGGAAAAGTATAATAGAAACAAGGGGCTGAACATAGTGGAAATTAATCAGCTGAGATGGTGGCCATGTGGGGGATGTTATGAGCCAAAAACAACAAAAGTGCAAAATCAGAAATTCGAAATTATGTAAATGGTGGGTTATTTCCCTGTGATTTAGACAGTGTTACTGAGAACAAAATTCAATAGTTACAAGTGGGAAGACAGTTTCCCCATGTTTTTGTTTTTATAAAACTAGGTAATATCTAAATATGCTTTAAATACTCATATTTTCTCTTCTAAAAGAGAAATTTTGAAATGGCACAGTGAGTCAATAAAAAGAACTTGGGAAAGGAGACTGTAATCCAAATGGGTTAAATTGGAATAGCAATAGGAAAATAAATACCTTGATGAGAAAATTGATGATGTATTAAAAACAATACTTCTTCAGTATGATCCTCACAATATCACAAGAAAGTGGTTTATCAGGCAGACAAGTGTGTTGGCCAAACTATACCAGATAAACACATCCGATATTCCATTCCCTTTTCCTTGCTAATTTTCACCTTCCACCTGTAAATTTAGCTCACTTTTCTTTGGGCTACATTCCCACTTTCTGATAACCTTCTGTACATTTCTGTTGACTACCTCACCCACATATCCAAACCTATAGTGGAATTGTAATGTCTTCATTGTGAACTTTGATCCTCTGCCTCTGAAAGTTGTCTTGACTAATAATGTCCTTATTCTCCCAGAAGTGAGGTTACTTCACAGAGCATTTCTAACTATTCTCATTTTCCATCATCGCTACTTCAGTGCTGTGTTTGTGGTAGTGATAGTGCAATGTGGATGAAGAAGGGGACAGGTAGAAATATACTAGAATATACATAGTGCATTCTTATACCTAATGTCATTTACTCTTGTTCCAGTGATTCTTTGTTAAATCCATTACATCTATAAGTACTCAGAAGAAAAGTATGCTTCTTAAAATAAAATACATATTCCTCAAGAGAACACCTAAGACATCCCTTGATCTTACATAATAGATTTTAGACTAATTATCTTTCCACTGGCCTCTTCTGGACTGCTTTTCCTACAATATGTATTTTTAAGTCTTTCTCTCTGCATTTTGAAGCTCCTCCTCATGTTAACACTGATCCTATGTTAGTTTCTAATTACCCAATAAGATGCCAAATAGCCCCAAAGATCCAGGCAGCCAATCTGTAAAAGTGCAAGAACATCCCTCAAATAAATTGGTCCTAGTTCTAACCAAATGGATGCACACAACCACGTATCTATCCTCAACTGAACCTAGAGATTCCCTTTTAGTGTTTTTGACAAGGTCAGTCAGTTTCTACTTTGAGACCCAATGATGTGGTATACCTTTGTGGGGTTTTTTTGAAATTAATGATTTATTTTGTAATCAAAGTTTCAAATGTTTTCAAGTAGTTGGGTGCTTAAGGCTAATAATTTTTTAATGAGAAATAAAAGAGGCCATGGAGAATTAGTAAACTGGGTTTTTTTCTTTTTTATCCCAGAAGATGACTTTTCTTTGGCTCATAAGTAGCTTTATATTCATACATAGTATTTATAAACAGAAGGAAAACTTGCCCATATACACTAATTAAAAAACTCAGCCAATAAGGAAATGCTGTTTTTCAAAGACCTTAAATTTATCAACTCACCCAGGGCTGCAAGTGTTTTGATTCTCCTAGGTTTGTGTTTGCTTTAATACTTGCTCTCTTACTTTAAAAGAATTTACAACTCAGGTTTATCTCCTCCCCTAAGACTCAGAAAGGCCATCGTTTGATATTGGATAGTTTTGTGCTAGAACAGACATATGAACAGGAGAATTTGGAATCCAGAACCATACTCTACTGGTTAGTTCGGGCCCAGAGATTCATAAAAAGTTGTTCTTCTCTCTAGTCTTTTATGCAGGTGATGAAGTTGAAATCAGTTCTGAAGACTTTAAACGAGAAGTTGATGTTTTAGTTATTAAGTTCTAACTAATGGCATGAAACACTTGGGATTACATAAACACATACATGCACATACCAGATTTAGAGGTAGAAATAAAGTGAGGTTTCTTTTACACAGTAGGAACTGTCGTGATCACAAATGCCAGTGTTTAGAAGAAAATATCCTCTTAAATCAGCTGTATGAGTTTTCTTTTTCTGAATTTTAGATTTATAAAAACCATGTCTCAGCTGCTACCTTGCAGCAATTTTACTCTGAGGCAATAAATAATTCAATGTGCTAATTTGACAGATGACTCTCCAGGAGCCGCCTACCATTACCAGCGTCATTAGGCCATAATACGCATGGTGAGGACGGGCCACTCAGCACATGTCCTTCGCTTGTTTACCCCTAAAGAGCTGTACTCTGCACAATTAACTAATGAAGCATTATGGGCTTTTTTTTTCTTCCCTGCTATTTCAATATATCAATGCAGAGAGTCTAGGGGAAAATGTATTCTGTTTCTTTTTGCTAAATAAGTATTTACAGGATGGTTAAGACTGCACAGAAGCTCCCAGATGCGTAAGCATAAAATAATAAAATGGCAAACAAAAATGGATGATTATCATCATTATTTCCTTTCCATGATTTGTGAAGAAAACCAGAAGCAATTTGGCACTGAAATACAAAGAAAGCAAGACCAAAAGAAAGAAAGAAAGAAAGAAAGAAAGAAAGAAAGAAAGAAAAAGGAACAAATAAACACACATACAAAAAGAGCTCAAATCTCCTACTTAGTACTGTTTTGCTGCTTATCAGGAATTTTTACACTGTCTCCACCAAGTTAGGTAATTTTATTCTCACCTTAAGCTCAATTACATCTGAGCATTCTCAGATTCCTATTCAAGCTTAAAATTGAACTTCAGATTAAAGACAGTAAAATAACAATTTGACTACAGGTTCTGGGGTAAATGGATTTATTCTTGCTGTCCAAATGAACAAGGCGTGGGCCTACAGGGGTTTGGATAAAGTCATTAAATCTATTTCTAAGCAGTTCCATCCCACAGATTTTAGTCAAACAGTAACAAAAATCAGCACCTCACTTGCCTGCTGTTATTGCTCAGGACACATTTGAACACTCGATCTTAGTCCAAAGGCCGAGAAGTGATCGTGTATGAAGCCTTCTTGCTGTTGGGAAAAGATGGCCTGAAGTGGAAGTAATTTTTGAAACCTTGCACTTGCATAGCATACTGTGGACTTAGTTTTACAATCATTGTACACTGTGCCAGTCCTGCTATTGTCTTATGGTCTACATGCATAAGGTAAACTGTCCAAAGCATGCCGGCAGGAAGAAAAGCGAAAAGACTCTAGTGCTTGAGCAGCTATACTTTTCTCACTGCAGTATAGATCCAGAACCTACTGTGAGGCGGATGTTCTTTCTCAGAAGGAAACGGTCACAATAGTCACAAAGTTTCTTCTAAAATATAGATTTAATTTTTTCCAGTTGACAATGCATTGTCAAAGGTTAATATTATGCTAGTCTTTATGAAAATAGTAATGATTGTCATATGAATAATAATAGAATAGCTATGATTTATTAAGTGTCTATTTGGCCTAAGCCCTTTATGTTTATTTTCTTTATGAGAAAAGCATGAAAAATTATCTGAATGACTTCTCTGTTCCTCCATAGACCTTGAAGTTACAGAAAATTTTCATATTGAAAGAGTACTGTTACATTTCAAATGTCTGTAGATAAATTCTCATTATCTATGCATGAAATGTTTTACAAAGATGACCCACCCTTATCATGTTACTTTCATAGGTTTCTTTCAAAATAACTACTACAATAAGCCATATGCTTTCACACGCTATCCCACTTGAACAAACTATTGAGTTCTTCTTTCAGTGGAATACATTTTAAACATGTTTAACCAAATAATGAATAACTTTAGTGGTACATAATTCAAATATTTTAAAAGTTCAGTATAAATGTTTTTAGTGGTTTTACTATGCTTTCATAAATTTAAAATTAGTAAAAACCTAATATTTCTGATATATTTAATTAGATAAGTACTGCTTAATCTTTAAAAAATATTTGCTCTTCTATTTCATCTACACATAAAAGTAGCATAAAACTAGTTGGATCATGAAATTTATTTCTCAAAATGTAGTTTAAATGGAAAAGACCACTGAATGCCAGGAAATCAATGGTTCCCTTACATTCACACTGGAAGGGTCTGGGCCATCTTTGTAAATATCTCATGCATTAAAGTCTGTGAAACCCCAGTAAGAAAAGAGAACATTTAAAACTAATTATACTGGAGGAATTTTACAAAATAACACATACGATCTTGTAAAATTCTTTTAGAAAATGGAAAAATGACATTTTTATGCAAATGCCCCATCCATCTGAATTGCTAAACACAAAGTATATTAAAATTGCTAAGTGTGATTGGAAACTGCTTTACTATATGAACTCAGTAGTGAACTTCTTGGAAAGGCATAGGCAGAATTTAACTTAGATAATCTATAAAGTGGAAAAGAGAACAAAATATAGGAGCCTTGTAGAATAATTAAGGACTTTGCAAACACGAATGAGGCAACTTCTTTTTAAATGGCTGACCGTTTATCCATAAGAGCAATGTAACAAAGTCAATGTAACAAAGTTATAGCTTATAATTAATAAAATTGTGTAGAAAACTTTAGGATCAATCAATGAAAATTATTAGCAAATCTTCCATTATAAAATTTAGGAAATAGTCAATGAGATACAAAAGTTTAAAGTGCTACAATAAAGACCTATAATTTCCTCATAAATTAATCTGTAGTGAACAGAACTTTTTTAAAAACTTGAAATTTCATTTAAGACCTCTAATGAGGTCTGCCTTGTGAAAGAAAACAAAGCTACATGTGGTATTTTTAGAGTTTTGCTCATTCTTTTGTGTAATTTCTTCCGTTTTGTACAACTTTGCTAGAAATTCAGTAATGCAACATTAAAAGAATCATATCTGTACTAAATACATCCCATAAAAACGCACTCTCACACATATGCCACTTAACTGCAGGCTCACAGTTCATTGAAGACATTTCTGTTTATTTTGATATCTTTTGTTAAAGAAATCCACAGTAACAATGATGACCAGACAAAGAGAGAGAAAAAAAGCCATTCATCCATTCATGGGTAATTGAATTCCCTCATATTTCATAAACAGACTGCCTATCTGTACTATTGTGTTTTATTTGAATAACTTTTTAAAAATGCTTTTCCTTATAAGATGGGAGGAATTACAATAATGTTTAAGAACTCAAGGTCAAAACAGTTTTAAATTAGTTTATTTGATGGATACCTTGCTCTGAGAGACAGCCCCTCCCTTTTTTCTCCCCACCTCTCACACATTGCCTTTAGACTAGATGTTTATGGCCCAATGTAAAGAACAAAACAGGGAGGTAATTAAGCCTAGAATTGCCTGCTGGTACTTATGACAGTCAGGGCACAGGCTGGAGGCTAAGAGTCCACCCAAATCTATAAAGAAGGAGCCTTGGTTCTAAAACAAAGCCAAGCAGCAAGAAATCATTACTGTTAATTACCCTATAAACAGAAAAGACTGGGTGTCTGTGGCAAAACACCAAACTTGTTGGGCAGCTGATGCTGTAAAAGACAGTTGGTCTCACTTTGTCTTGTTGAGCATTAAACCGGGAGATGATCCACCTCCATAAAGAGCTCAAGTAATTATACTCCAGCAATTGTGTTTACACTTGCTACACAATGTATTGTGTCTGAATAACAACAAACAACCTGTCCCCTGGAAACAGGTGGCATCTGCTCAGCATCACATAGAAGAAAAAAACTAAGACCTCCTTTCAAATAGTAATTTATTAATTTATAAGGCAAAGGACAAAGTACAGGAAAGCAAGTAAAATATACGGAAGCTCACTGAAGCTCATAGGTCTTACATAAACACGAATTAATTAAAACAAGAGCTATGTTTCACAAAATCATTGCCTTTGTAATCTACTTTGGAATATAATAGCAAAATGGCAACATTTTAATAGATATATGTATGTGTGACTGTACTATATCCTATTTGTATAATTTATAAATATATATATATATACATTATTTTGCTTTGCTTTCATTTTCTTATTCTGATTTTGTTGATTATGCATTTAAAGCAAGCAAAACAGTGTTAAATGGAAAGAAGTGCGGACATGATAAAAGTAAGCTCAGGGAAAATGGTCCCATCCAGTCTCTGTGTCTGTATTGAGTGGACTTCAGTGTCCTGGGCAAAGTGACGTAGAATTAATGGCTTTATCCAATCAACCAGGACTGCCCTCGTCAGCTGGTTAGCCTCAATTGAGTTAGAGTTCCCAAGCTCAGTTCTTCACATGAAAAATGAAGTTAATGACACATTTATCTCGGCAATGTCGTGAGGATTATAGGTAAATGCAGATGCACCCTGAGCACAAAACCCAGTAGGATACATAGTAGTTTCTCAATTAGGTGGTGGTATCCACAGGCAACTTGTAAATCACTCAATTTTCCCATCAACTGGGAATATAACACAGATATGAAACACAGTGGCCCAAATCAGTTTGACTTGTAGCTACATGTCGGTGTCGTACACCCCTGCTAAACTGCGGTTCAGAGTTTGCAGCCTCACTTGTTTGCAGATTTTTCCTTAGAATCTGACTAATAATTGTTCCAAGCAACCCTAGGATATAGCAGAAAACACAAAACTTCTCTGCAGTTGTTTTTGGTTGCAGGTTTGCAAGTAGCCAACCCCAAAGTGTTATTCACATTCTCCTTGCTGTGGATTAGCTGCTGCCCTGTAACCAGCCCATCTCCACAGACAGGCCAGCGCTGCTGCATCCAGAACAGATTGCTGTACCAGTGCAGCAATCTCAGGTGTTCTGAGTTTTGTTCCTCGTAAAGTCCTAGGATTCCTAAGGTGCTGTGCTGCCGAAACACCCTGCACCTTCTAAGAAGACACAGCATATTTATGGTTTAAAGTGTAAAATGGGCATTTTTCTGACCATATCTGAAATACGTGCTCTAGAAAGTTCACCCTTGCAAATGTTGAAGGTCCACAGTAAATAAGTCATATTCTACACAGGCAGAAACTCTATAAGCTAAGGTAAGAACACCAAAAGGCCTTGAATCTGAATCTTTACTACTTTAGACAATCCTTATATAGGTTACTTGATAATCAGACAAACAAAATCACTGAATTCTGATGTTTGAATGAGTGACATTCAAATCTAACCTTTGTGGCTTAGTAGCCTGGTGCACTTGGAAATTGATGATATTAAAAATTTTAATAAATTTTATTAGTACTTTGCAATACATAATCATTACAACTGGGCGCACTTGACACATATACAGAACACATTTTAATTATTTTTAATTCCCTTTCTACTTGGCTCCCGTTTACCTCTCCCTTTCTCTTTGTCTCCTATTGTCCTGTTTCCTGCTGTCTCTCTTTTATTTTGCACTTAAAATTATGGATACTTTGGGCTTCTCATATAAGAGAAACTATGCACTATTCAAAGTGTACATCTAATTTATTTTACTTAACATTATAGACACAAGGTGCATCCATTTTCCTATGAATGATTAAAATTTGTCCTTATGCAGAATAGTACTACGTTGTGTGTAAATATCATATCTTCTTTATCCATTCATCTGCTAATGGACTTATAGGCTGCTTCCCACATTTAGCTATTATGACTTTAGCTGTTCTATGCATATCATTTCAATTTGTCTTTGACACTCTCAGGAAGAGGAATACCTGTGTCAAATGAAATTTTTATTTTTAGATTTTGAAGAAGCTTGATACTGATTTTCATATTGGTCTTGCCAGTTTACATTCCTACCCACAGTGTAGAAATGTTCCTTTCTCCCCACAGCCTGACCGACATTTGCTCTGTTTTGATTTTTTGGTGATATCCATTCTTACCAGAGTAAGAAGGAATCTCAGTGTTTAGTTTGGAATCTCTACTGGCCAGAACTGTTGAGCAGTTTTTCATATAGCTATGGGCCATTTGTACTTCTGAAAAATCCCTATTAGTTTCAGTTGCCCATTTTAGTGGGGTCTTTTATTGGGGAGAGTCTAATTAATTTCATTCAACTATCTATTCCAGATATTAGTTCTCTGTCTGATGAGTATCTGGTAAAATATTGTTCCCATTCTAAAGTTTGTCTCTTCAATTTGCTGCTTGTTTCCATTGCTGTGCAGTTTTTAATTGGATATAATCCCATTTGTTGAATCTTAATGTTATTTTGTGTGCAATTAGTGTTCTGTTCAGAAAGTCCTTGCCTATGCTGAGTTTTACCTATATCTTCTAGCAGATAATATTTCTACTATAATAGTTATGCCCTTGCTCCATTTTGATTTTATTTTAGCATGTTTTTATACTCATTCTTCTGCATGTATATAGCCAGTTTTCCTGGCACCATGTATTAAAGGGGCTATATTTCCTCCAGCTTGTTTTTGGATCGTCAAAGATCATATGGCTCAATATACCTGGAATTACTTATGCATTCTCTGTTCTGTTCTATTTCTTGATCTAAGTTTGTGTGTGTGTGTGTGCTGAGAATCGAACTCAGGACCTTGCACTTGCCAAGCAGGCACTTATGCCACTGAGCTTTATCCCTGGATCCTTCTGTTCTATTTCTTAATTCATGTTCTTCACATATAAAAAGAGCTCAGTATGTCACCTTGTCTGCAGATCAGTTGTGATTGTACTATTTTTTAATGCTAATTTGTGTGTTTGTTAATATGTTTTTGCGCTTTTATTTAAAAAAAAAAGAGTCAAAAAAAGAGTTCAGTAATGCTAACCAATTGAGAACATAAACTAAGTTTAAATCATAACTCTACAATTTACATAGTTATTCATATCACTGATTTCATAACCTCATATAATACAAATAATTGCTCTAACTATAAGATTATGATGAGGACTGAGTAACTATGTACGTATAATTCAGAATACTCCCTGACATTCAGTGAGCCCTGTGCTCTGATTTACTTTTAATACATGCTCTTTGGTGACTATTGATGCCTTTTTTGGTTAAGAATTTACTCGCTTGTGGTATTAAATATTATTAAAAATCATACCTGTAGATGGATATCACTGTTATGTCTCAAATCTTCTCTTATTTTTCCGAAAGATTTTTGAGTACAACTTTACATTTGCCCACTCAACAACTAGTCCTCAGTAGGACTACTAGAGTTTCCACGGACACTCTCCATGCGTTTTCCTTTTCCTTTGTTTCACCATATGACATACAGCATCAGCAGGCCACTCAGAAGTGCTTTTCTTTGGCCACTGCTATTATAAAACTGCAAGTGTCTGCCAAGCACCAGAGATTCTTGTTCTTGTTCTGGACTCCCAGAAGACATGGAGTGAAGCAGTATCTCTACAATTCTCTGTTGCTCTTTCTCATTTGGGCCCGGAATATTGCTCACGCCAAGGCCCACGAAGACTCAGAGCATTAATTCCAAATCCCACCTCCCCGGACCTCTGGCCCAGCCCATGTCGTAAAGGAAATCAAAACCAAGGGCATCCTCTTCATTCCTGTAGTTGTTCCCCTGGTGCACTCCAGGGCTGTAATCTCACAGTGCTTCAATGACTGAATGGAAAATTGAGACTTCCCTGATGCCAACTGTATAGATCAACAGAATCGATCAATTTAATGACATAGAAATTTATAGAAATTAATCAAACTAAACTTGCACATGTGAAGCCTCAGAGACATTGTTTCTGAGAACTATACACCACTGTTTGCAAAATATTGCTCCTTTGTTGTACGGAGAAGTTTCTTGCCTGCCTCTCATGGTAAAAAGATTAGTCCGACCCAGCACTACTATATTCTTGAGTAGTAAACTCTTCTGTGTTTTTAGGATCATCTACAACTCACACAAATAACAAGAGCACTGTAGAGCACGTGCTGCGGTTCCAGGGCCCTGAGAGCACCGTTACATTCGGCTTAGCAAGTTAGTGTCCTGAACCAAGGCCACTAAGAGCCACGCATACCATTTCAGTCTTCTGTGCAGCTCAGGTCATATAATTCTGAATCAAAATCAAAATGGCCATTTTCGAATCTAAACTATCAACAGTATCTATTCTAATATTACTTTACTACTTGTGCAAGCACAGGCATAATTTTAAAATAAATTGTTTAAAATGACATAAACTCATATCCATCATTCAGGGAATGGGTTTTTTTATGTGGATCTAGTTCCTTCTTGTTGTTTTCATGTGGTTTAAGACCTTTCACCACACAAGGTGTGTAGTGTTTGGCTACAACACGTACACATAAGCGACATTTCAATAAAACACTAGCCACACAATAGTGGTATGACACTGTAATAAAATAGTAACTTCATTAGTATTTATATACATTTGTATATCATAGCAATGACTTAAACTGTCTTAAAATGGTAAAAGTAAAGCTGTGGTTCTAGTAATGAGTGAGTTTTCCGGTATCAATAAACAACGAAAAATGCTACAAAAGTGCAAAAACGGTTATACAGTGGCAGAAATAGTGCAATGAGTTTTTAAGTCTTGCAAAGCCAGTTTTTACTACTGAGGTAGAGGATTCTGAGTGACTACAACCAGCACACCTACACTGAGAGCTACTCAGCACCATGAAGACGAGCGGGTCCATGTTCTTTCCTTACTATTCTCCACTTCATAATATTTCTGCTACTGCCTGTTTGTTTCTCTTACTCTGCAATTTACTTATGTCCTTCAAAATTCACTCCCTCTTTAAGGAAGTTTTACAATATGCATAATAAGAGAGTACTTTGACCTTGTAGAATAGAAACAATAGTTTTGTGAACAATGGCATTAGTTAAGTTTATATGCAGAAACATCGTTTTTAAAAAACTTAATTTAAAATGAACCTTTTGTACAAATTATGAAATAAAATACTTTTAACTTTCAATGGTTTTAATGTTTTTATTAACCTAGTGTGTATACTCAGAAGACCAACTTTTTATCCTTAACCAAGTTGTTCGTGCTGACTCAACAATATTTACCGCCATTGGCTTATGTGCTTCATTCTCTTTGTGTTGCATCACCTTTAGTCTCCAGTCTACAGCAATAAAGGGAATGCTTCCTGTGCTATCGATTAGGAAAGGCCTATTTCGCACTAATAAAATGAGAAGCCTGGTTTAATAAAATCCTTTTTTCTACCAGTGCCTGTAGGTGAACTGGAAACTTGACAATGCCGGCAAAGGTCAGCGGAGGGGAAAGAGGTCAGATGTGCAGTAAATCAACTTACAGAAACAAATCACTGGACACTATAAAAATCAAAAGTGGTTCTTTAAGAGAGCAACTTGACCCTCCTTAACCAGAAAATAACATCTGACCTGGTGGTGAAATTTATCACAACATTTCAATTAAAATTTGGCAGGCACACTAGCAACATGCTGGTCTTCCACAGTTGTTATAGGAAGAAAAACAGTAGAAGGAGACGAAAACTGAATACTTTGCTTTCTACCGTGTAGCAATATGATTTTACAATAAATTTGTACAATTGTACAGTGAAGATTTCTGGAAAATAACATGTTAGCACATGCGTGAAATACAACTTCACATCAGTTATTTTCTCTCCAATTTTTTTCAGATACCTGGTTTTTGTGATGTTAAAGAAATATACTATATTATCAGGCAATAATATGAAGAATGTTTGACAGAACCCAAGCATACTTATAGGTGTCTTCATTTTCAATTTTTTTCCAACACCCATGCATTTATATTCTAGATTTCAAGACACTATTTTTTGATCTAATGTGTCAAAATCTGATATGAGTCAAAAAAATTTTATATTATGTATGCCAGGGCTCTTGGATGTTATAATTGAGATCTTAGTACCTCATATAATATTCAAACATGAGATTTTAAACGAAACACTGTAAATTGGCACAGAAATTCTTATTACAGTGGAACTACCAGAAAAATGTGGATATTTATATGGAAGTTTTAGGAATATGTGGAGAATTAAAAAGACATTAAACTGTTGACAGTGAAAGATCTTTGTAAAGATAATATTAAGTTACATAAAAGTTTATGGCCCTCTTGAGTTAGTTCATTGTACATTACAGTTCCTATAAGTGCAGTAAGAAAGTTACGGAAGACTAGGTATTACTTTCACTTTGCCAACACTGACTCATCAAGCGCAAGTAGTTTCATCTATTTTTCAACAGTAAAACACAAAGGCAAAAGCAGATCATTGGAAAGATTTCATTCAGCTGTGAATAATGTCTAAGTATTTCCAATATAAACTAATATTGCTATCTTATTCAGTTGCAGAATCAGAATGAAGCTTAGGAGTTTCTGACAACTAGAAGTGAAGAGCCTTGGGCTGGGGATATAGCTCAGTGGAATAAGTGCTTGCCTAGCAAGCGCAGGGTCCTGAGTTCGATCCCCAGTACCGCAAAAAAAAAAAAAAAAAAAAAAAAAAAAAAAAAAAAAAAAAAAAAAAAAAAAAACTAGAAGTGAAGAACATCTGAGTTTAGAGATTTTGAGAATTCTTCAGAAAAAGACCTTATCTACAAGTTGCCTAGTCTACACAAGCAACTTCTCAATCAAATAGATACTGGAGTTATTATATTTGGTAAATAGAAGAAAAATATAAGGGAGGTAGGATTGTTCGTGCTATATTTATGACTGAAAGGATAGAAGTAGGTATTTACAATTGTTTTATCTGTTTAATGTTAATGATAATATCACAATATACAAATATATTCAACATCATTGTTAAGGATCTTAGAAAAGATGGTGTACTTGTATTAACATTTCACAATTGTTGTTCAAATTAGAATTTATCTGTGCAAATGAACTGATCTCCAGCTGGTAAACAGAGACTTAAGATGGCCTGTATAGATGAGGAAGACCAAACAACAACTCGACACCACAACTAAGCTTTGCAAACAATCGCATAAGGAAAAGTGCTGTAAGAAATCAAAGCAACAGGTGATGCATTAGCAGCATTAGAACACAGTGCTCTGTAATAATAATATTACTTGGCAAACTCTCATTTGGTTTAAGCAAATCTTTGGTAACTGCATCGACTTAAAACACTTGTTAGAGAAGGTTGGGGTAGCTGTATAGTAACAGGAGGTGAAATTGGAGAGCTACTGACAAAGTCAAAATATTGTCTGCAATCACTGCCTTTATTATGGCTTCAAATTACTGAAATAGTTAAAATAGATTATGAGTTAACTATTTTCAATTTACATGTTAACAAATAAGTGTGTTTACATTCTCAGTGAAACTCTTACCTGTCAGTATACTCTTTCCAAAAGAATTCACTTGGGACAAGGCAGCCATTAAAGTTCCCAGATTTGAACTGTCTTCAAATAGTCTTCTGCTGGAAGCATAACTGGATGCGCAGGTTTTTGATGAGTCAAAGTGCTCAGATGAGGGTACTGCCCTGTCCCAGTTACTGAACATAGCAGGAGGTACTAGAGTGTGAGTTTTCTTGCCTGACCTAAGATTCCTCCCAGGAGCAAGCAGGATTTGGAGAAGTGCATTTGCTTAGAAGTTAACTTTCTCAAAACTGTACTATAGCCAAGGAGTTTGGACTTTTTTTTTTTTAACTAAACTTTCCTTTTCTCTCTTCACAAAATGACCAGACTAACACAGAGGTTTAAGGCTCTCATAGTGCACACCTATTCCCTCTCAGTACTCGTGGTAATGCTACCCATTTATGGCCTAGATGTCCACCTACGATTGGCCTCTGTTTCTCAGTGGACGTTCACTGACAATTACAGATTTAAAGCTCTCTGGTACTTACATTTCTTACAGGTGTTGATTTAAGTAAGAATCTTTTTCATTAGAAGCTGCATTTTTCTCTGTCTTACATACTCATACTCTAGCTCCTTAGGTCACCACTTGGATTTAACTGTACACAAACAAAATACTTATTTAATTCGCAAGTCAGTGTGTTATTCACAAGTCAGTGATTTGTTAGTTTAGAAGTTTATATTTATCTGTGCTTTGACTCATTTTGAATTAGGGGAAAGGTTCTAAATAATAGAAAATCACACATATATGTGAAAAATGTTGTTATAAAATCAGTTGCCTAATATTATCAATTGAAGAATTAATGTGTGCTAATTTGTATAATCTATATAAAGAAAGTTATTTGTCATAATTATAAAAGAGATTTATTCCAGAAAATGTTCTTTATCATAATTAAAGGAGGATTGCTTATTCATACATAATTCTGTTTTTCCTTCACATAGTTTTATTTTAAATATTGGAGTAATCTTTATACATTCATTGCATAATATAATTAAGCATTGTCTGTTCACACCAGCAATGCAACATAGAGACCAAATATTGTGGGTAAAATTTCAGTGTTTTAGAGACTATATTTTATTGTGAGAGCAAATATTTACAGGAATATAGAATGGCATAATTACATTCTGTCCATAAACTGATTTTTCCATGATGAATAAGACCTTTAATATTGACGAGTGTTGTCTGAAATGATATGCATTTTAACACAATACAAATTCTAGGAAATTCTGAAATGAATTTTAAATAATAGTAAAAGCATTATTGTTAAGCAGTTTTTTAAAAGTAAATTAAAATAAATACTGTACTATGATATTGTTTTTAGTAATTTTGAAAAATTAAACACTTTTCTGTAAGTTGGTCTTTATACTTCTCATTTGTATGAATACAGAAATTTGGTGACAAAGATATTACTGAAAATGTATGATTTATTACAAAATTTTACAAAACATAAAAAACCTTGAGCTGGATGATTTATAGCTTCTTAAAAACTTCAAACTCACCAGACAGAAAATACATGGTTTTGATTATACCATTTTTTCTAAATATTTCATTTAAGGACTTTGTTCCCAAAGACTGCAAAACAAAAAAGCATTAATGATATTTATATTTTATTTGAATTATAATTTTTTACCTTTGTATTTAGAAAAAATAAAAATTATAAATTCAAGCTCTGAAGTTTCTGAGTTCTCAGTGTCCTCAGCATGCCATTAGTTTCTGAAATATGAAGCTATTTATTAAAATTATACAGTTATGTGCAAAAAGGAGCTAATTATTAAAATTATAATTCTATAATTATATGAATGTTTACAACATGTAGACCTAAAGTGAATTTAAAAATTACTGTGTTCAATATTTCAATTTTTCTGCAATTTTCCAAATCAAGAATATACCCATAGGCACAGAAAAACCAGTGCTGCATGATCTCACTTTAACTTGGGATCTCTCTGCTTCGGCCTCCTAGAGTGCTGGGATTATGGGGATGCACTTCTGCATCTACAGTATATATATTTGTGATTACGTTTTTTAGGAATCTTGGCTATCTCATCTTATAGTAGGTAATCAATTGTGCTAAAATAGAGGTAATATGCTTTAAGTCATTATTCCCAGTTCCTGCTTATAAAGCATATGAATTTCCATTTTCATCTAGTATTTATTACTACATTATGTAGGGAGCCATAGTTGTCAATATGTTCAGCAAAAGTAGTCATACATTTTTTATAAGTGCCCCTGGATTATTATTTGATTTATTTTTGAAACAATCTGCTCTTTCAATATAGTATCTTTTACTTTTAACATAGAAAATTAACATTCAAGGGAGATTAAAATAAAAGTAATCAAATATTTTAACAGTAAGTGATAACATTGGAATATGTTATGAAATTATTAAATAAAATATAAGAAACCACTAATATGGATATACATGAGTTTTCTTTGCTGCTGTAACAAATTATTGCAAATATAGTGACTCAAACACAAGTTTATCTCGCAGCTCTGTACATCAGACTTTCAACATAGTTTTCCCCAGTTTTCAAGGTGTCCACAGGCTACCTTTCTTACTGGAAATTCCAGAGGACAATCTATTCCTTTGCCATTTCGAGACTGTTGAAGCCCTCCACATTCCTTCGTTCATGATCTCTTCCTCCCATTTTCAAAATTAAAAGCGTTGCATCCCTCTGTCCAGTTATCTAGCACCACACCTTCCTGGAACTGTCTTCCCGTTTTAGAACTTAGATTGATCATACAGAACCCATCAGATAATCAAGGACAATGTCCCCTTTTCCAGAGCTTTAATTTAACTTTAATAACAGCATTCTTTCTGACATGGAAAGAAACATATTGGCAGCTTCTGCGTATTAGGATGAAGACAGCTTTAAGTGATGAGAAGGGTGGGCAGTATTCTCTGTCTCAGGTTACCAGTCCTGCTTAGGTTTTTATGTTCAGCTACATGATTGAAAAGGAAAATGTAACTTGAGATAGAGAAAAGACAGATCAAATATTTTTATGGCAGAAGAACTTTCAATGATCCCTCGAAAAAGAAAAACAATTCTTCATTTAACCTGTATGAAACTTGCCATGAAATTTAAACAATAAAAATTAATGTGTTCTACAAGACACCATTTGCAAGTGGTCAGAGCACTACATTGGAAGAGAATGTGTGACAATTTCAACCTTAGAGCAGCAACTCACCTGTCCTGTTAGTAGAAATAAAATCAGTAATAATGAATGTGTCTCATACTTTTGCAAAGTGTTTCATGAGTAAGTTTTCAAAACTATGAGAATTTCTAAACTTTGAAAAATATATTAGAGAAACAGCAGGAAATTCAAATAAGATCATATTCATTTAAAAAGTAAACATAGTAATAAACAATCTTCCTATATATAAATTCTGGGTCAAACAGACACCACCAGAGAATCCTCTCAAATAAAAAATCTTACCTATTAGAGAGTAAATCCCTTTAAAATTTACTCTACTGAGATGTGTGTATTTTGTTAATCACACAAACAAGTTTGAGGTAGGATAACTGCATGGGAAAAATGTTAAGTGGATATTAAAGAATCACCCTCACTTTGGGAGTGAGGAACGGCTCATGGATGGCCTGGCAGCAAGGTGTACAGAAGAGAGACAGAGAAAACTTGCAAGCAGCAGAAAGACTGTGAGACACTGTTTCCTCCAGGGTTCCACAGAGCCAGTGGTTGGTAAGTGAGGTAAGCTGGAGCTGTGTTTCAGCAAGCAGACACACAAAACAAGAACAGGTGGGGGGGCTACTATTTTAAATCAAAGGTTTTGCAAACCCCAGCAGCAGAACAGTCCTAGGTGACATCATGCCAACATCCTGCAGTGGAATGAGGGAAGAAGAGTTTCAGTAGATGGCCAGCAGTTGGGAAGCAGATTGGAGGGAATTCTGCAGAGATAACCAAAATTTTGCTCCAGGGGCCAGCAGAAGGCCAGTCTTAGCACTAAATACAAAGGACTGGAAGCGTCCCCTGGTCTGTGACCAGCAGAGCCGCTTTGACCCAGGGGTGCAAGCAGCCAAGCAGCCTTGGCCAACAGCAGAACAAGAACAATCCTCCCCTCCTATGACCAGCAGGTAGGAGGAGTTAGTGGTGTAGAACAGAGGAAGCTTAGGTCAAAAAAGGAGCAAACTATACACAGGTCTGCGAGCAAACTCAGGCTTTGCCTATCTGCAGGCTCTGCAACACTTGGAGAGCACCATAGAGACAATCATGGTGAGGAAAAGTGGACATCCAGAATGTTTTCAGCTGCAGGCGAATCCCAGGCCCACATCCAGAAGCCAAGATCAGCCACATACCCAGCATAAATCTGACTGTAAACTTGGAGAGGGTACTCACCACATTTCTTTTTTTTTTTCTTTTTTTTATTTTAAAGACAAAAGAATGGAGACATATGAACCAGAAAAGCCATAAACAATACAGAAAATACAAAGTTATACAGAATATAGTAGAGAATTAGCACTGGATGTTGTATTACATAGTTATCTTCACATTAGTTAACACAAAAACATTAAAGGAAATACCAAATTATAGAGAAGATAGTAGGGAATTTGCACTGGATGCTGCATAATACAAAGTTATCTTCTCTTCTGTTAATACAAAAACGATTGAGGAAATACAGAATTATATAGAACATAGAAGGGAATTAGCTCTGGATGCTGTCCTACATAATGTTACCTACACCTTTGTTACTCAGTTACACAGATGATGGTCCATTTGATCATTCAGTTTTTCTCCTCCATCATCTCCATTGCCCTACCACTCAATCAGTCATCTTCCCTGTGATAATAACTGTACTCCTGGGTTTATCTATACCCCTGGACTCCCACCTTGGGAAGAGATACAGCTGCCTCAGACCATACTATAACATACATGGGTGTATACAAACTGCCATGGTCGGAGATGGGAAAGCACATATGCTCACAGTGGACCACCCGGCTCCACCCTGTCATCATGCTATGGGTGGGGGCGGGTCCAGTCCATGAGGTGCCCTGAGTGGGGCCCTCAGCGGAGCAGCCACCAGACCCACTGCGGAGCAGCAGAGGAGCAGCTGCGGGGCCCACAGCGGGGCAGCTGCGGGGCCCACTGTGGCTCAGCCGTGGGGCCTACAGCAGCGCAGCCACGGGGCTCACAGCGGAGCAGCCATGGGGCTTGCGGCCCCATCGGGGCACCCTCTGTGACCCTTTTGGCTCTGTCCCGTTGCCTTGATGCCAGAGGCCCTTTCTTCTCCTCCCACCTCCTCCTGATCTCCAACATTACCGTTCCCCACCCCTTGTAACTGGGCAATGGGTCTCCGAAGCTTCGGAGACTCACCACATTTCTGGGATCCAACTTGTACACTACCATGGAACTGTAAACTCCAGAGGAATTTTATTTTTGTTTTTGTTTATTTGATTGGTTTTCCTTCTTCCGTCTGGTTTTGGGTTTTTTTAATTGTTGATGCTTTTTCTTTTTACAGTTTAGGTTTCTTACCTTTATTTATTTATTTTTTTGTTCGTCTTCCCTAAAATATACCTCTTGATTTTATGATCTTTTCATGTGAGTGAACATTGTTTCTCCTCTTTCTGGTTCACTTCAATAAGCTTTTCCTTTCTCTTTCATTCTTTCTGTCCTGTGCTCTTCTGCAGCTCCCAACACTTGGGGGTCATCCTTTTCCCTCAGCATCATTTCTACTGTGTGTCTCCTCATTCATCTCTGCTCTGTCCCCTATCTCTCTGAAATTCCCCACACAAGTGAAAAATTATTGTACTAAGGAGAAACTCGTTGCATACAAATTCCTAGTATATGTTGAATTTTGTTATATAATAGTAGGACTTGCTCTTATGGTGAAAGTTACCAAAGTAATAGTTATAGTTTGTCAGTTGCTGACTGTGCTTAATGCTATTGTTATTTCTAATCATACCACTTTGTGCAGGATGTCATACATGTTGTAATCAAGTTTTCTCCCTCTTATGCAACACTATGATTGCCTAGGGCCATAATCATCTCCATAGTCCAGTACTAAAAAATTAAGTGCTAAAGCAAATAGATAACACTTTCTCATCCTTAATGTACTGGGAAGATAGGTTCTAGGGACAGAACAAAGATCAAGAAACCATCTGTACCTAGAAGACAATATGAGGAACAGACCTTTTCCAGGGAAGCCTCAATACTAGTGATAAAGGTATCTACCATAACAAATCTATAGCACTGGCACAGAAAACAAACAAATTAACAACTAGAAAATGACAAGATGCAGAAGTAAAATGCAACCTCAGACCTCTAGTCCACCCAGGAGAAGTCTAGAGCACAATGTGATAAAGAAAATTGAAAGACACCCACTAGAACTTGCTCAAATGATAGTATCAGAAGTGAAAAAAAATTAATGAAACTCCAGAAAAATAATCTTTCAGGTAAAATGATGATCAAAATGAAAGACATGTTTGATGAATCTAGAGTAGACACAGAATAAAAAAATAGAGGAGCTCAGGAAAATGATACAAACCATGAATGACCATCCTGGGAAAGAAATAGAATTCATGAAACAGATCCAAGAAGATATCCCAGAGATTAAAAATTTCTTTTGAAAGTATATGTAACAGATTGAACCAAGGCAAGGATAGATGATCACACCTAGATGACGGGATTGTGATTAGCAACCGTGAAAGAAAGATAGCTTAAAAATAATACGGAGCCATGACAAATCAATCCAACAGCTACAAGATGAAGCACACAAGAGCAACATAAGATTGAGCAGACTCTGAGAAAACTGAAAACAGCACACACTCCATACAAAAACCTCATTACAGAAATAATGGCAGAAAACTTCTCACACATTGATAAATGACATGGATGTTGTAATCACCCTTTGTTTTCTTCTCTCTCTCTCTCTGTCTCTCTGTCTGTCTCTGTCTCTCATTATTCTCTCTCTTTTTGAGACAGAGTTTCGCTCTGCAGTTCAGGCTGGCCTTGAACTCACTGTGGAACCTAGGCTGGCCTCATACTCACGGCAATCCTCACACCTCTCCATCCTGAATGCTGGGATTACAGGCATGTGCCCCCATGTCTGGCTAAGCGACCATATACTTAAATGAAATATGTCGGACTCGTATGTGTAAATATCACATTGTTTCTCCAGTGGGAGAATGTGAATGTGTAAATAAAAAACAAAATGCATAATAGATACTGTGAAATAGGAAGTAATTGTTCAAAGGGAAAGGGGAATTGGAGGTTTTACAAAGGAAAATTAAAAAATGAGAAAAAGGGATAAAATAGAAATAAAGCTTTGTAAATAGGGTGGAGAAGAGGAGTTGAAGGGAGGGAAGGAGATTGGAGAGAAAAAGAGGAATGAAGATATATCATGTACAGGTACAAATTCCATGATGAGGGTGATAACTATGTGTATCTGAGTTATATCAATAAACTTAATTACCCTTCATTTTGTATCTAGGTATTTTGACCCACACCTGAAACCCTAGAACTCTAGGAGGCTCAGACCAGAGGATACCAAATTCAATCCCAGGCTGGGTGATTTAACAGTTTCACTAGACACTATCTAAAATAATAATAATAATAATAATAATAATAATAATAATAGTAATAATAATATTTAAAGGATGTAGCCCACAGTGAAAATCCTGTGTTCAAACTCCATTGCTTCAGTCATTTTATGATTTTAAAATTCTCTTAATAACAAAAATTGAGCAAAGCTATTAAAGGAAAAAGAAACAAATAAATAAAATCTTGGCTATTCCTTAGAAACTTGAAAATGAAGCCCTCAACAAAATATTAGTAAGTTGAGCTTAGCAGGAGATAATAAAATATACTGGATAATAAGCAAGTAAGGTGTACCATATAAAACTTTGTTCAGCATTTAAAGCCAATCAATACATAACTTACCTCATTTATATAATAAAGCTGAAAGTTTATTTATTTAAATAGTTGGGGAAAGTTATTTCACAAATTTGAACAATATTTTTCACGGTAAATGACTGTCAGGAAAACAGAATATGGGAATTTCCCAAATTGCAAAAAGAAATCAATAAAAAAAAATCAGAATTCACATTGTTGAAATTCTCGAGCTTGCCTCATAATATTGTGAACAGTGTAGAATATTTAAATGAAATTTATATTATTACAATATGAAAAATAAAGAATTAAAATGACAACTTTTGATAAATAGCTTTTCATTATTCTCTATTGTTGAGCAACATGATTGTGCATATGGAAATTCTGAAGCAATCCAATAAAAACTAGTGAGATGACTAAGAATATTTATCAAGGTCACAAACCAAAATCCCAGTACACTGAAGTGAACTGTGTTTCTATATCCAGCAATGGACAATTAGAAAATTAAATTTAAAATTCAAAATAGTCTTAAAATGATGAAAATAAATTTAAACTAATATAAAATATGTTTAAATTTCACTAACAAAAAATACTGCTAGCAGAAATAAGGTCTAAATAATAAATTGTGGTATACATGATAAACAGATTAGAACAACTCCTTTTGCTAGTGTACAATGTATGAGAATTCATGTATTGAATACAAATATAGTGTCAGAATTTTAAGAAATTCTAAATTGCCACTGTAGTTACAAAATGTATATGGAAATTTAAGAAATCTAAAATAATCAAATATTTTAAAAGACTGACAAAAAATAGATAATGGAACAGCATAGGGAATTTAGAAATAGACTCACATTAGGTTTCCAATTAATTTTGAATAAAAGATCAAATCTAAATTCATGAAGAAAAGAGAATCAAAAAATATGCTGAGTGAAAAGAGTCAGGCAGAAAAGTATATTTTGTACTATTCCTTTCACAGAAAATACTAGAAGAAACGAATTTATATAATAGTGGTAGAAATCATTTGTTGTCTTGATTAAAAGCTGTACAAAAGGGATAACTCAGAATAAGATCTTTCACGGATTATGGAATTGTTCTGTATCTTGACGGGGATTATTTACAACTAGTTGGATACATTTTACTTTAAGCAAATGATAGCTAACTTTACAAAATAATTAACCTGGGTGCATTTTACTTTAAGCAAATGATAGCTTTAAATTAAAATATTAAAGTTTTTGAATGTGTATGTTATGATCCTTATTTTTGTAAAGTATAACATTAAAGAGAGAATTCCTTCACCAAAAATACCTGTAATTGTAATTGATAGCATTATGGATAATTTTGGTTTCTTAGCTTTTGGAAGATTTATTTTCTAAATGTTTCTAATCTGTATCAGATAAAAAGTAGCTAGCATTACCTAAAAATGTTACATGTAAATTTAGCGAAGCATATATTAATATATTTAAAAATAATGTTACAGAAAATTTAGTTAAATATACACTAAAATTCAATTGATTTCCTTAGGAAAATCATTTAAAATTTCAGAAGACACTAACTAGGGTTTTGCTCAACTGGCCTGAAAAGGAATATAAAGCTGAATTTACAGAAACAATACCTTTCAAGGCTGGTCATTTAGCTCAGTGTTACAGCTCCTTGCTGGCAAGCATGAGGTCCTGAGTTCAATTCCCGGTTACACTCCTCTCCCCAAAAAAGAACAACACCTTTTGATGACTGACTGACTTCTGAATATTGAAGATGGAGAGCAATGTAAACATTTGGGATAGGAAAGTATGGTTCCTGAAAGAATGGTAACATAATAACAAGAGGGAAAGTAGTTCAGTTTTATGTCGGTATTTTTGGATTATGACAATTATGACAAGACTGAGTTTTATTAACCCATAACAGATCATAAATAAATACTTATTTAAGGAGCATGTGCTGAAATAAACTAGAAAAAAGGCTCTGATTGCAGAGAACTAAACTGAAACTAAGACACATAGCTTGTTCATAGTCAATACACAGTTAGTTTAGGTTTTACTGATACTATTTTTTTAAAGCCTGCTTCTACAATATAAGGTTAATAAGGACAGGGACTTCGTCCTGTTCTCCCAAGGTCATTAGGTCTTGACTTGTTATTATAAATATATGCTAAATAAATTCACACATAGCTCAAATGCACTCTCTTCAGATACCGCACTTGTACAACCACACTATCAAACATTGTAATTATGTTAGAACAACAATACACTATATAAGTATTGTCATAACAATAAAATACATAATATACTGTAAATATCCATTTTTGCAGCTACTAAAGTAGAATGATTGCTTTAAAGAAGAAGGGCGTGAGGGGAATTTTATCTTACCCTGTTGTCTGACCTCCCATAGTATCTCTATACCCTGCACTGTTTCATCCTAATCCCTACAGTACCAAGAAAGAATAGAACTCATAGGGACTTAAGGCTAACAGCGTTCACTTTCCTGGTTGGATACAGGCTTGCCTTGTCTTTGCCATTTCTGTATAGCATTTACTTTTATTCTATATTTAAAGATAAATTCTATCTTTATGTCTTCTGGTGTTTGAAGAAATAAATATCTGAAAAGCAAATGCTTCTTTGTAGAATATAGGAGCACTTTTAAATTTTCCACTGCTTTATTTCGTCTCTCAGTGTCAGTTTTCCAGAAGACAGTCATTCTATTTTCAACATATACACAGTGTCAAAGAGTGTCTTTGTCACAACTGGTATCCCATTGCAGCTATTAATTTCTTTTGAAATCATGTTCCCATTGTGATATAAGCAGATTATAAATAAATGCATTTGAAGAAATTATTATCATGATTATAATATGTTCCCTATATTCATAAGAAAGACCATGACCAATCACGTCCTTATTTGATAAACCAGCTAGACAGATGATTTATAGCTTACTTAAGTGCAAAACTCTCAGAAATATTTTAAAATCACAAAAACCCTCCTCAGCATTGATACTGCATAAGGTTACTCTAATTTTCATGGGAAGTCCAAGTGTTGTAACAATTATGGCTCATTATGTTGTCAAGGAGGGACCTGTATTCAGTAACTATCTCCAACTCAAGACAGACTGTTAGTGCCAACAGGCTTTTCAATAACCTGTGACAATCCAGCTTGAAGAGGTTAGAGTTTATCCATGACACTGTCCTCATTTTGTCTCAGTTCCTAAATTATGTAGTTGGTTTTCTCAGAGATCACAGATAAATCTCTTGTTCATTCTTAAAAAGTCCTTCTCAGTTTTCAGCATAATAAACACGATTTTCTAATGATTGTATCCTTCCCATTATGACTTTCATTTAGCACCGTGTATGAAGGCAGGAGAGGGAGAAGGGAAAACCAATCCAAGTGGAAGCTCTTAACGTGGCTTCTATGGGGGGAGCAATTAGTCTCCCAGGCAAGGTATTTCGTCCATCTCCTTTGCTGTGCGCTTTGTTCTTTTATGGTCCCCATATGTGACATCGGCTGTGCAAACTCAGATCATGGTCAGAAAGAAACTAGTGAGTATTTACATGACAATCACCAATCTCTGGGCTTCTGATAATAGCATGATAAACATTCTGTTTTAGAAATACAAATAAAAGGGTTGGATGATAAATATTTCCGATTTGACATGCACATATTTCAATGCAAATCAAACACGCAGGTCAAGTTGCTGTGTAAAACTTAACTCTCTTCTCCAATCAGAAAGTTAATTGGTACACAAGTTTGATGGCCTGGGTCTATTTTTGCATCCCAGTAATTTTTTAAAGCAGTAAAACAATATTTCCTTGTTTGATTTACATTGCTGTACTTGCATTCCCAGTCCTACAGTGGAAAAGGTGAAAGGATGAGCGCTTCCTTCTCCTTCCCCCGCTCTCTGCTACAAAAATTTTATACTTGGCCGTGTAAAGAGGCCTCTCAAGTTGATTGAGATGTGAAATAATGTGCAAATCGTAACTACAGACCTCAAATGGAATAAGCCACTAAATCATGACCCTTCCCATAAGAACTGTAATCCCATTGGACGTATAACAATAATTAAGATAGTCTGATGCTAATGAGAGGAAAGAAATGAAGAAACAGCAGCCACACTGTGAACATTATTTCATAACTTGAAAATATCTTTGTTCTTGCTCTGAATTCTTCCATGGAAATGTAAGGGAAAAACTTTTCAGGCAGAAATTTATCTAGTCTGAAGAGTCACATCGGCTATTGTTTGAATGTAAGCATACACGTGTGAGCACACCCAGCTAGCTGAATGGACATGTTATATGTGTACAGATCCACGAATACACATGTGTACACACACACGCACAGAAACCCATAAATGGGCACACCCAATCCACTTAGGCCTCGATTACTGTAGGCCCGAAAATAATACTTTTGTTAAAAAAGAGTTAAGTTTGAAGATAAAAAGGAAGTTAGATTGATTCATTGAATACTGCCTGCAGAAATGATAGAACTATTCAAGATGCAGACTAAAATCTTCTGGTGACAAATACGAGCACCCGGTTACACAGAATTTCCTCTTTGCTTCAGAAATTTGCATTGTTGATTACTGGTCAAAATGAGGAAGAATGTAGGAGTTATTAAATCAAGGGGCAGTTAAAGTTAGATTCACTGGCTTATAAACTTTAACACGTTAGACAATACATAAGGCTCTGGCTAGCACAATAAGCTAGTCAGAAATTATTCCAGTCAAAAAGCACTTTGTGTACTTGTAAATGGCTATGATAAACATAATTCATAAAAAAACATGTATAATATATGCCATTCATTAAAATTATGCACATTTCAGTTTCTTGTACTTATTTCTGGTATGCTTCACTTCTGAACACTGTGATACTGTTGTTTAAAAATGTCATAAGAAAAAAGATTCTACATTTGGATCTAACTTTCAATATTAACAGTTCACACTCGTGGCATTAGATTTGGATTCAGACAAAATGTTACAATGCTCAGCAGGGATGACATGTATCAGTCACTTATACTTAAAGCAGTTAGTTAACTGATTTAATTATAATGCTTTCTCTTTGAAAGCTACAAACAAGGAGACAGGAGAACCAGAATACCCCAAAGTGTGGAATTCTACCAGAATTGGGAGATTAAAATAGAAGAGAAGATAGGAAGTTGGAAATTAAATTTTTTTCTACTTTTTCCTACTTAATAGTTTGCACTGAAAAGCAAGGAAGGATGCTGATTTCCTCTTCAAAGTAGGCAAACTAGCATTATGTCCTGAGGCATGTGAATGTTGTTGACAATATATAGTTGACTTTTTGTGTTTGTCCATGACATTTCTCTCAGCTTGAGAAAGCTATCATTATCTACAACACTCTCTCCAACCTTCAATCTCTATCCTCTTCTATGAAGTTTGGAGAAATCAGAGCATCTTTACTTAATCTTTTCTTGATTTTGAGTTGTTTAACAATAGTATGTATCAATGAAATTTCTAATCTTGCAGTGGTGTTTGATTTAGAGTACTTTTTAGTTAATCATTCGTTAGTTAGCTAGTTACTCATTTTCCAGATAGTAAAAGAACAACTAGTAGATCTGAGGTCAAATTAAAATATATCATCAGATGTGTGATTTCAAAGCTGGAGACAGCTCCACAGCCACGGGCTGATTGTCACTGACTATGGAACTGTCATCCCATCACGGTCAGGCATATTAAATGGCACGGCACTTTGGCAGGGCGTGTCAATTCGGTGAAGAATGAGAAAGGCTGAGCTACATGCATGCTAATCTGCAAAGTGTCAGGAAACTGCTTTGCTGGCTTTGATACTAGTTTAAGAAATAACTATGTACAGTTTACTGTCATCAGAAGAAAATAGAGGAGAATTATTTACAAAATTGAAAGCCTTGGATGAAATTTCTGACTTTCTACTCTTTATTATTAAGAAGGAATAAAAAAATAGTAGGATTGAAGTGTACAGACATGCAAATTTTACCCAGAGTTAGATTACTACTGGACACTGATAATAGACTTGAGGGACACAGCCAGTGTAGAACTCAGCAGAGCAAGAAAACAATACAGTTCCAAAATCAAGCTGTATTGAAATAAAGAACCAGCATGAGAATTAAGTAATTACATACCAAATATAAAAAAAGATATGAATCAAAGGGATTCCTCTAATCTTTTAGAAATAAAGGCTGTCTCAGGAGAGGAACTGATGTTTAAAACAATAATTACTATTCATATTTTTAAATTTGTGAATTAGCTTTTTTAAAAGATGAAACTGCTATTCCTAAGAACTTTATATCCTAATTATAGAAAGGGTCTACTTACAATGTTGTCTCATTAATATAGGTTAAGTATTCGAACCAGATCCAGAGACAGAATACTAATAGAATTCAGAGATGAAATTAGAACACAGACCCTATAGTACAATATCAACTGGAAGAGAACTGTGCTTAGTCCATACAGGAGCAATGGTGTTTCCTGAGATCAGATTTAAAAAAAAAAATCCAGTGAATCAGGCAACTACAGTTTTTCACATAAAGTTATAGATGTTTTTGTGAAACTTCAGGACATTTTAGTTGACTCTTTATTCAGTGTAATAAATTTTGATAGCTTGCATTTTTCCCAACAAAATCATCATTTACTCTCAATTAGTTTGATTTTTCTCATATTTAAGGAAATTTTCAGTTAAAAAACTGCTACATTATGGTTTCTTTAACATGTTTTGATTCTTAAATTTTGACCGAGGTCTTGAACAACAAATCAACTGACTTTGATCAAAGCCTTGGAAAATGTAATGTTTTAAGGACACGTTTAATTGAATCACAGTTTGAAGTGGTAGCAAAGTGAGTTTGCCCTTTGTCATAAAGTACCCAGGAATCTTGATCTTTATTCCTGATTGCCATTGATTTTTCTAGATTTCATTATAAAATCAATAACTGTTGCACAGGGTAAAATAGTCTATAAAGGTTGCAACATACTGTGGACTTCTGAAAACATACTGAGCACTGTGAAGCCAACCAGGCAGCCAATTAGGAGAAAACATCTATTAGGTAAAAACAGGGCAGTGCCATTGACTGTTATTGATTTTCTTAGCCCTGTGAAAAGACAATCAATTAGATAAAGAAGGCTAATGTTACAGCTGCAATTTAATAACCCCTAAAAAAAGAAGGAGGGCTATTGATTCCTGACATGGAATGTTGAGGCTTATTGAAATATACTGAACTTCACCTGTCTTTTAATCAGGCCTGTGGAGCAGGGAGAAGCTGCCTTTCTAGTCTTGTGGTATAGAATCCCAATTATTAAAGAGCTTTGGCAATGCCAGACCTAAGAGATGCAAATGAAATAAAACTTCAGAAGAAACACAAGCCCAGATTGAATACTAAATCATGGAAGCTATTGACAGAAACTGTCTTGGTGAAGGTTGATTCTCTTTCTAGACAGAGCTTACCAGAGTACCACCTGTCATTTTCAAAAGCAAAGTCAGTTTTGCCAACCAGCCGTGAATGACAAATAAAGCTTTATATGCAACACAAGGGCATATTATGTGCTATTGTGAGTTCTGCTAAGTGCTAATTTATCTGGCTTGTTCTCTTCAGCAAACACAGGCACAGACACATGAAATAATCCATCTAATTATGTAGCTATTTAGGAGAAAAACAAAGCAAGGTGTTTTTGTGTGTTGCAGAAGGTACATGATACAAGAAAGGTTTTCAGAAAACCTAATGTTGCTAATGAAGATAAGTGAAATGCTGTAAGCTGCAACAATTTTAGAACAAATAAACTTTTGCTAATTTTGGATTTAGGGAGTCCCAGCTGCTTTTCATAAATAGATGAGTACTTCATTCATTTTTTATAGTCCCTAATTAGAAATGGCTAATAGGCCTTGTCTCTTTCAAATATAAAATCTGGGCTAAAAAACCTCATATAGATATTTTCTTTATGCTTTTCTTTTCTATTGCTTGTATTTGATCCTTTCTCCCTCATTATATATATGCCTTTTTACCAGCAGACAGCTGCTATTCAGAATAATTGCTAGGGCAGTCAATTATACTTTAAATAGACCTACTTGAGGACAAATGGTGGTCTGAATTGTACTAAAGACATACCATACACAAAGACCATGTCATTTCCAGTATCTGAAATATTCTAAATATTCCTGGGCAACAATATAGTTTATATACCTTACTCCAGTATGTCAAAAGATTTCTCCAAAATATTTCCAGAATACAAGTGAACTACCCTGTGAATTGTTAGTTAATTACTTAACTGTCTACAAGACTATACTGTGCTGCCCACCCACATTTAGATTGCATGAGCCACCATTTTGCAGAACCTGATTTGTTGATTGTACTTTCCTTTTAATTTAAAGCCATGCACATTCAAGATGCATAGGTTTCTAATTATTAACATAAATGTTTAAAACATTGTGCTCTTTAAAACGTGCATTTTTCCTTAGGAATTATACACGCATAAAAGTAACTGTTGGTGAAGGCAAGAAGTGGATGTCAGAGTTTAGGACCAAAATCAAGAGTGATTTAACGTAACCCTCTTTTTAGAATCAAAATTACAATGTAGAAAAATGTTAACCTTGTTCAGATATTCAAGATGTAGTTATAGTTTGCAAAGTGTTACATATACATCATTGCTTCTCAGAGTTATGTTTTACTGTTAAATCTATAAAAGTACAAAAAAACTTAGCTGCAAAGGATAAGAGTATATCAAAAGGAATAATGCAAATCTTTAAACATCAAGGGTTGAGTTTTTGACACTGATACCTCTATTACAGGTACTGAAGTAATATTTAGCTATTGAGCATGCAAGAGAAGAGATATTCATTAAGACATCTTTCCTTAATTTTCAAAGACTGTAAAAATAAAAACTTCACTTTAAAATATGGCTATTATAGAAATAATGTTAAATTACATTTTCAAAGCCTTCAAGTGATTTAGGAATAGATAAGGGCAAATAATGTACAACGTTGGCAAGGACTGAATAAGACTACTGTTAATAATATCCAAGCCTAGCTAGTTCCAGGATAAGTACTTCCCTAACCTCCTTCAAATTTTCCTCCTTATAGATAGGGAGAAATTGTATTTATCCTGACATTTTTCCTGCAAAATCAGTAAATAATAAGCAAACAACTTAAAGAAAGGTGACTGACAAATTATATTTGCTGTTATTCTCTTTTGATTAACTATAACTGTAGCTAAATTGGATATTCATACTCTGAAAGTTTTTCAAAGAACACTTTGAAAAATTATTTAAATGTTGAGATTGTCCTCTTCATTTAATTATAAGCACCTAACATTGTGACTTATGGGAAAAGTTTATAGTCAGTTATAATTAATGACATATTCACTTAAACATTTGAAGGATATAACTTACGGGTCCTTTGTTTTTATTCTTTTACTCATCTATCATTAAATAAGCAATTTAAAGCAAAAGAATGGATGAATGCATGCAACTCTTTTGTGTGTGCATTAGATGTGCAAACAGTGAAACAAATTTGGTGGATAAGAAACCAAATATTCTTTGAAATGAAATGGAATTTATAGATTACTATAAAATCCACCTAGTGAAAACTGTTTTTAAAAGATTGGACTGTTCTAAAATGTCTTTCTTAATTCTGAGTTCACTGTAGGATACATTTAGAAAATGAGGATGAATCTTCCAACCTACCTGCTTTGCCACATGCATATTGCCAATATGAAAATGACTCCATTACAAAAATTGTAAGACATAGAAGTCCAGATAAATCCATAAATTCTCTTTGAGTACTGGAAACATAAGTGTACATGTGCACATTGCCAATGGTAATGTCCTCATCCTGAAATTTTGATCTAAAGATATTAGCTTAAGGCTGTGGTTAATAACAGCAAGTGATTTTTACTAAGTGGAGGAATTTTGTAATAATAGGAGATATTTGAACTATCACAATTGATGGGGCATGGGTGTACTTGGCATCTAGTAATTGGAGATAGCGTTTCAATTATAACAGATAGGACAGTGCTACACAAAAGTGCCCAACCTAATATGACAATAGCATGCTGCTGTTTAGAAACTTTTGCTGGGATGTGTGATCTAGTTATCACAATCTTAGTCATCAATGGATATGTAAATATGCTGGACACAAAAGAGACACATACAGAGTCTTTTAAAGAGATTATTTCCTTTATAACTGGGCTAAATATTCTTGTGAAAATGGCGTAATTCTTTCTGGGAACAGAGTCTTTCCTCAGTGCTCCTTAAACCTTTAGTGAGAATCTAGAACTTCAAGTTCCACCAAATTGTTTAACTTTTCCCTTATCACATTAGCCACAGAGCATCAGAGATAACTTTGGCCAGGGAAATTGTTAACACATAGTCTGGGATTAGTCTGTAGACTTTTCCTGTAGGAACAGGAGTTTTATCAAAATATTCTTACTAGGGTCTTCACAGAATTTCTGACATCTACCAAATTCACACTCAAAGCAGAAGGCTTATATCTCCCTTGACAAATAGCAAAAGACTGCATGTAGGACAAGAAACTACAGAGGAGCACACTTTAAGATAATGATAAAGACAGAATACAACAAATACATAAACTAGTAACACAGCAAATTTTCAGCATTACAGATATTGTATACTCTGCATGATTGTTCTTTGGTGCATCTGGCAAGGCAGTAGGTTTGTTTACACAAACATTAGTCATAAAGAAATGACTAAGCCACCACATTATAATGATATAAAGAGTATGGCATTTCTAGGCAACAATGAATTTTTAACTCTTGTGTGTTACAGTACCACAGTCACCTATGTGGTCCATCATGGATGAAAAGGCTGTTAAGCAGTGCATGTCTGCAACTTCTACTATGCATTCTATATTCTTTTTGTATCCATAAAGTCCTTCTGCTAGTTGTGGTTCTTTCCTTTGTAGGGCAACTCAAGCCCTCATTTGTGAAGAATCTGAAATATGGTAGTTCTCTCTTAATTAGATTTTTGTAGTTTTCCATTATTTAATTGTAATACATGGTAATAGTAAGAGATGCTCTATAGGATTTTCCAAATTCTAGATATACTCTCTTGTACTTCTGTTACAGAGAAGTAGTTTGATTTCACCCTGGTAATCAGGATCAATAATCTGGTCATCTGAATCAATTTTTGTAGAATAAACAGGAAACCAGTAGATGTTTCACTGAAAAGACCAATAAAATTAATCAAATATTAATGAGGTTGATCTTCAAAAAGAGACATAGCTAACACTAAAGATCAAGTTTGAAGACCAACAGTATAGATTTTCATCTAAAATTAGAATCTTTCCATAAAATTAACTTTTGTTCTGGCTCAGTGATGGGTTCTGTTAAACAACTCAGCAAAAATAATATCAAGCTGACCCCAAACTGTCAGAATGTAGAAGATATAAAGTTATAATATAAGACTATATTATCCTCATACCAATTCCAGCTATAAAAATACAAAAACAGAGAAATAATAAATAGATGTCTCTCATTAATATAGACACAAAATTATTAAATCCAGAAAAGTATGATTATGAATATTTGACCATACTGGATTTGTGAATACATATTTACTCATCATGGAGAAAACAATAACAATTGAACATATTTACATACTTTGGCCAAAAATATGAATTATGACCTTATGCATATATTTTATTCAAAAAATCATTTCCCATAAATCAATCAATTATTTAAATGTACGGGTATAAACCTTGTGAGAGCTAAAAAGCAGCTGACATGACTTAAGAACAGGTATGTGTTCAAACTTAAGTTCAAGGCATCATTTATCAAAGTAAAAACCAGTAATTTGTACCTTAGACTTATACCCAGGAGAATTTGATTTGATTTGATAGGCAAATGATGTCGGTAGGAGGATAATCCATGTTTATGTAGTTTACTGCAAGTCTTATTTTTGTGCAGTACCTGTATAAAACACCTGTAAATATGGGTATCTACACGTTCTACAGAAAATGTATGATCCCATTTGGTGCATAGAAAAAATCCTAAATGAAATAAGCTGGGGCAATTATTAAAGCACTTTAAACATCCTAGTATAGAGGAAAACAACTTACATCTGACATAGACTTCTTGTAACTATAACAGTATCTTAGGAATATTTTGCCATAAATTACATTCAAAGGGAAAACTGACTTGAAATAGAATTTTTATTTGGCTCTCAAAAATGTTGTGAATATGATCTTCTTAGTAGTTGAGCTAGAAAGTTCATACCTGTGTAGGAGTGAAATAATTTTCATTCTTCATATAATCTTGTGTTATCTTATTTGCCCAGGGATATGGCTGCTGATCTTGGTGTGGTTTGTTTCTTTGTTCCTTTAAGACTGTGAATCCCCTGATAAGAATAATTACCATGTGTTTCTCCATTAGCTAACTTGAGGATAAACTGCATAAGAGTAAACACTACTAAGCTTGCTAAGGGAAACTGAAAATCTGAGTCCCCACACTCGGTGCCAGAGATCTTTCACTCTCAAGATTTCCCCTTCACACTCCCTCACTTCCCTCTTCTCTCATTGACTGCAGCAGAGCCTATTAATGTGAGAAGTGAGTGAACCCATGAGCTTGCAAGAAAACTATAGATGTGAAGATTTTTAACATGCTTGATGACCTGAGGAATTACAAAATGCATTGAGTCAAAGAATTCAGAGGAGCGGGGTATTGGAACAAGAGAAAACAATACAGACAGTTAGTAAATCGATTCTATTAATGACTGATAAAGGTAAAAGCAAAGTCAAAATATGATTTCAGTGCACATTCTAGACAATGAAACCATAACCACAGGTTACAGTTAGGATATCCAGAATAACAGAATTTTGTACTTAGCCTGGATTTTCTAGAGTCCACAAAATAATACTAATACATCAAAACACCTACATTAAAACTAAAGATAAATAACAGGAGAGAGAGTCCAAATTCATCAAAAGGGAGGAGACATTTTGTTAAAATTTCAGTTCTCAGGAAAATTGATAGATTCAACACAGTCTTAATCAAGATTCCAGTGCCTTCTTTTGTGTATATCAACAAAGTAAGTTTGGATATTTATATGGAAGGCAAAAGACTGAGAATAGCTAACACGATATTGAAGAAAAGGAACAAATTAAAGGGCTGATATACAGCTTCAACACTTAGTATAAATCTACAGTGTTACCAAAGAATGGCATCAGCAGAGATCAGTGGGAGAGAATGGAGAGCCCCTAAGTAGACTATACATAAATACATATAATTAATTGAGTTTTGACAGATGAACAGATGAAATCAGATCCAAAGGCAATTCAACAAATAGGGCTGAAATAACTACATGGCTTCAGAAAAAAAATTTAAAAATCTAGACACAAAACTTATACCTTTCACAAAATTTATCCCACGGAACATCATAACTCTAAATGTAAAACAATGTGAAAGTCCTAGAAGGTAATGTAGGAGAAAGCATACCAGTAGGTGAACTTAGGTTTGGCACTGAGTGTTCCTAGAAAACTCACAACAGCAGATACATAAAAGAAAAACACTGAACTTGGATGACATTGAAATGAACATATTCTGGATCCGGGGAAGATGGCGACCAGGTGAGCAGCAAGGGAGCGAACCTCCTTAATAAACACCACCAGCTCGAGACAGACTTGGCGAGCGTGAATGCCGGGACCTCGGCTGGGAAGTTTAAACTGGGCGTATTTCTCTGAGATGCCGGGGGAGATGTGGTAGGGCGGACTAGGCTGCCGGGGCGAGACGTGGGAAAGTCCCAGACGCTGGGAGCCAGG
>PVLD010007566.1:0-52445 GCA_004027595.1 Dinomys branickii
TTCACCACTTGCCGCTTGTCTCCAAAGTGTCATTACCTCTTTCACTAGAGGCCTGCCATGTCTCCTTCCTGTAGAGAAGCACTGCCCACGTCCTGTGGAAGTGACTACTTCCCGTAGAGAAGGGCTGCCCAAGCCACTCACATCAGCACTATGCTGGGGAGCCCTTCAGTGTGGTCCTGCACAGGACATGTCCCTTGAGCGTCTGGGAGCTGGCAGAAGTGATCTGAAAGAAACCAGTCAGGAGAAGGCAAGGTAACCAGGACTGCACGCACTGAACATGCAGCCTCCAGAGGAGCGGCCACCAAAAGGGGCCCTGTGGAGAGAACAGGTGGCAGAGACGGTATGGCTCCGACAGAAGAGACGTCACCCCAAACAGCCACTTGTCCCTGTATATTCAAGAAATGGTTTTTCCTCCAACTCCAACCATAAGATCAGGTATAGCCAGGCTCAGCAGCATACACTTGCAAACCCAGCACTCAGGAGGCTGAGGCAGAAGGATCAAGGCTAAGTTACGTGGTGAGGTCATCAGACTGGACTACACAGTGAGACCCTATCTCAAAAACAAAACAAACAAGAAAAAAAAAAAAAAAAGATTCACAGCCAGACTTCCTAATCTCAGAGGTGAGCTGGGATGCAGACTGAGCTATTTAAATCCTTAAGATATTTACAGCCTAAACATAATAAGGCTTCTATTCTTGCAGTGATACTAATCATGAAAAGTCTCACTGTAGCAGAACTCTATTAACGAATGTAGGCAACATGAGATGACTTTACATCTCTTGCAAGTAGCTAAAGAATTTATAGCCCACATTGGAGAAGGAGATTATGAACATCACATATGTGGGAAATGCTCTGTGCCAGTTTATTTTTAAAGCATGAAAGGACTGAGTGGAAAGGAATCCTATAGTCAGCCAAGCGTGGTGGCACACGCCTGTAATCCCAGCACTCAGGAGGCTGAGGCAGGAGGATCATTACAAGTTTAAGGCCAGCCTGGGCTACAAAGTAAGCTCAAAGCCAGCCTGAACTGCACAGAGAGACCCAGTCTCAAAAAGATGAAAAAACAAAAATAAATAAAAGAACCCTATAGTCATAAGAAATGTGGAAAAGCATTTTTCTTTTAGGAATTAAAATAACTATGGCAACACATACCATCCTAAACCATATGAATGTGGATTATGTAAGACAGACTTTCCCAGGGCCAGTTCAACTGTCACATATAAAAAGGACTAACGTAAGGACTATGAAAGAAAGAAGTATGGTAAAAGTTTCTATAGTTTTACTTGCAAAACTTCTGAAGTTTACTATATAAAAAATAACTCATACTGGACAGCATCTCTATGAAAAGGAGGAATTTGAGAAAGCCTTGCAACTTCTCGATTCCCTTTAGATTCACATCTAGATGTGAGCAGCTGATAGAAATAAAGAATACGAAGATTTCTTCTGATTGTACTGTTTATATGAAACATGAGGCAAAGCTAACAGAAAGGTCAGGCATGGGGGCACACACCTGTAATCCCAGTGCTCTGGAGGCTGAGGCAGGAGGATTGCCACAAGTTTGAAGCCACGTTGGACTACACAGTGAGTCCAAGGCCAGCCTGAACTACAGAGCAAGACTGTGTCTTAAAAAGAAACAGTGTCAGAGATTGCATAGGTCAGTAGAGACTTAAGGAGAGATGGGAGAAATCAATCTACTAGAAATTGCATTAGGACCAGGATTTCAGCACCATGCTGAGGGTTCATTTGAATGTTATGGTCATGAACATGAAGTAAGTGCAGTCAATTCATGTAGCAAGGGGCATCATTTATCCCTCAATATGTCTTTCTCCCCCTCTTCCTCAGTAGCAGAACTCCCAATTTCTCACTGGACACACAGTCACTTGGAATGAAGACCACACTCCCCGGCCTCTCTGCAGCCTGCTGTGGCAAATGATGTCAGAAGAGGCAGCGCACGGAGCGTCGCCAAAGCATCCTGAAAAGAGGCATGTCCTCCGCTCCTCCTCATCTTTCCAGACAAGACAAGGACAGAGTGGCTAGTGCTCAAGCAGCCATTCGGGATACGTGGTGACACTGAGAATGAAGGCCCAAGCCAAAGCAAAAGGGAGGCAGCCTGGCCTCTGATGACATGCAGCCCTCACAGCTCCAGTCCTGGACCATCCGCATCCAGATTTTATGAGAGAGAACCCCTAACTCATAAAGCCACTGCATTTAGGGTTTTCTGTAACCACCATCTAACCTAACCTATTATCCAACTGTACTTTTTCTTCAATGATGTTCAGCTGCTTGGATACAGATACAGAGCAAGCAGATTACCAGTTTCACCAGGGTGGGAGTTTAGGCAAATGAGGAAAGGGAAATAAGAAAGTGAAATTTATGAAGATGTGGTCCTAGTGCAGACCAGAGATTTAGTCAGAAAGGACATGTGAAGAGCAGAGATGAATGAAGGAGAAAGAACCTGGCTGGGCCTGGTGGCACACACCTGTAATCCCAGCAGTCGGAAGGCTGAGGCAGGAGGATTATTGCAAGTTCGGGACCAACCTGGGCTACAAAGTGAGCTCAAGGCCAGCCTGACCTGCGTAGGGAGACCCTGTCTCAAAAAAAGAGAAGAGAAGAGAGAGGAAAGAGCCAACACTGGTTGGATCCAGGGTTCCTTCTTTACTTCAGTCCCTCCACTAAATCTTACTTGTAGTATTTACATAATTTAGGAACAAAAAAGAATCATGAGCAACTCAAAATTATCCAAACTAACACTCAGTTCATAATACATGCTCAAAGGAGCCAGGCATGGTGGCACACAACTATAACCCCAGCACTGGGGAGGCTGAGACAGGAGGATCACCGTGAGTTCAAGGCCGGCCTGCGCTACAGGGACTTCAAGGCCAACTTGAATACATAGTGAGATCCCGTCTCAAAAAACAAAAAACAAAGCCACACACCTGTAATCCCAGCACTTGGGAGGCTGAGACAGGAAGGTCTCTGTGAGTTTGAGGCCAGCCTAAGCTACATAGTAAGACCTTATCTCAAAAATAAAACAAACTCAAAGGATACATTACCTTTACTAGCACATAATCTCCAGGCTGGGCTCTGACCCTGAGCCCAGGGTTCATGCCATCCTCCATCTCTGCATCAGGGAAGATCACTTTAAGGTTTCCATCATTCCGGCCACATAAGTCAGTGACAGAGCGTTTACTGAGCTACAGAAAGAAGAGAGAAGACTGTCACAGTCACAAGTGCTAGGAAAGTAGAAACTGCCTTCTCTGTTTCAAGAATCTCCAGGTCCTGTAGCCACGGAACGCTCCTTAACCAAGAGTGACTGGAAGCTCCACGTGTGCCACTGCTGCGCCGAGGGCATGCATGGCACACAGCAGAAACTACAGAAAGTCTGCTGGCTCTATCTGAGTCCATGAATCAGTGAGTCTTCGCAGAACTGCCCTCTGCAGCAATTAGCTCCAGCATGTGTGGGGAAAGCACGTGCCCTTGGCAAGCTCTCTTGCACATTACCCTATCTCACAGTAATCACTCATGAATGTTCTGAGGTTGATGAAATGACCAGAACTAAATTTCTACTCCAGCCTTAAGTTAGGAAACTGGAAACAATGTAAGATAGTTTTCACAAATTGCACAACAGGTCACACAAAGTTGTGATGTACAAGAGAAAGAAAACAAATTAAATGACACCAGACATTCCTTTCAACCAGGTGTATGCCAGGCCAGGTTACAAAAAGAAGGGAGGAAGCTTCTCCAAGCAGAGCACTGAGATCCTCTCTCCATTGAGAAAGGGGAGAATCACCCAAGCATGGTGGCGGATGCCTATAATCACAACAATGGGAGGCTGAGGCAGGAGGACCAAGAGTTTGAGGCCAGCCTGGGGTACACAGGGAGTTCAAGGCCAGCCTACTACACAATGACAACCTACCTTAAAAAACAAACAAAATAGAAAGCAAAATAAAAAAGAAAGGGGCTCCAGACTAATGGATCAAAGTCCAGAGAGCCTGAAATAGCTAGAAATTGTAAAACAAATTCTAAAGACGAAGTTTGGCAGAAAAAGAGCTCTAGAAATATGAATAGGGTTCCTTGGACTCTGCTGAACACCAACACACATACGTACAGAGGAAAACTCCATGAGGGCAGGCAAAGAGAGCAACCTGGAAACTGTCAGCCAGAATCAAAGTTGAGACCTTACATTACAAAGTACTTAATGAGGCAGACACATTTCGGGGCTTCTCACCAGCTCAGCACCGCTGCCCAGCAGCCACTGCGGCACCAGTTCTCTCTGCCACCCGGCCAAGCTGACCCCACCACAGGGGAGAGCCCACCCCACGCTGAGCTCATCAGGTTCTCTGACTAGGAGCTGAGAAACAGAACTACTGAAACTACCATGTATGAAGGAGGGAACTATAGACTGCTCTGCTCTGCCACCCAAATGAGGAAGCAGGGAAGGCTGGCCTGGGCGGAAGACAGCAACTCTGTCTCAAGGTCTTCCTAGGCTGGGAACAGTCTCTTCCAGACACCGGACTGTACCTTGCACATGCCCACGAAGTAAAAAAATTTTGCTTTGTTGTATATATCTCTGTTGCTACCAGAGAGTTTCAACAAATGCAAACATCAGACAAGTGCTGGTGTTTGATGCTGCCATATCCTAAGGTGAGCAGCATAACTGTCCTTCTCCACCAGGACCTTCCTAAGATAGACAAAAAAAAAAAAAAAAAAAAAAAAAAAAAAAAAAAAAAAAAAAAAAAAAAAAAAAAAAAAAACCCAAAAGCTGGGCCTGGTGGCACATGCCTGTAATCCCAGCACTTGGGAGGCTGAGGCAGGAGGATCATTGCAAGTTCAAGGCCAGCCTGGGCTATAAAGTGAGCTCTAGGCCAGGCTGAACTGCATAGCGACACCCTGTCTCAAAAAGACAAAAAAGAAAAAAAAAAGACTGAAAGCAACAACAAAATTGATTCCAAACACATACATGATTCTGCTTCTACAAAGATGGAACACATGTACTTTACCTACTGCTCCTGCTAAGTACAACTAAAACCCACAAACATAAAAAACGTAACTCTGAAAAATATCAGAGATCAGCAGAAATCACCTAGTCTGAACAAAAGGAAAACACATACTGAAGCACCTCTAGGACAAAAACAAAATGTCCGTATCTATGTGGCTGTGTCGTCAGAGGCCTGGAGGAAGGAGAGAGGCCCAGGCTGAGAAGCAGAAACAGGAAAGCGCTTCTCCAGGTGGGCAGAAGATAAACTCCTCACGGAGTAAATCTAAACAAAGCTACACCCAGACACAGTCGAACTTCTGAGCACCAAACACCAGGGGAAAGTCTTAAAGATTTCGCGAAGGACATTTCCCTCAACTAGGTGCAGCACCCTACATCTCTGTCGGAGCCCAGCACTCTGGGAGGCTAAGGCAAGATGAGTTCAAGTCCAGCCTAGGCAACTCAGTGACTTAGTGAGCCCCTGTCTCAAAATAAACAATTAAAAAATGGCTGGGGCTACAGCTATGGTAGAGAGAGCTTGCCAAGCACCCATGAGACCCTGTGTTCAACACCCATAGAACGAGGAAAGGAAAGAGGACGCAGGAGGGGAAGGGAGGGAGTGTAAATGGACTGACGTGCACATTTGTGTCTTTCAAAGACTTCATTGCTGAAAACTACAAAAACTTCAATTAAAAAGATCAAAGAAGAAATGTACAATAGATATAGTGAAATGGAAAGAAACTGTTCAGAAGGAAAAAGGAACTAAGATGGATGAAAGGGGAAAGGACAGTAGGGAAAAGGGGAAAATGCAAGTCAGTTATACTATTAGCATCTCTTAGTTCATTAAAAAGAAAGGTCTGTGCCAATATCAACTAGAGATATTTTTATGCCCAAGTTTTGTACCCTGAGCAACTACTTTAAAGGTAACAACATGTAACATATTAACGATTGTTATTCTCCTACTATTTTGTCATGAAATTTTGTTTTACCTTTTTTCCATAAAGTAAAATTTAAAAAAAAGAAATTTTTAAAAATCAAAGATCTTAATAAAGGAGAGCTATAGACAGACTCACCCCCTCTACCAGAACCAGCTGGGTACAACCCACAAAGGTCTTATTGGCTTTTGACGCTTCTTCTCGGAAGACAGTGATAAGCTCCTCCAAACGCCTTAATTTTACTTCTTCTGGAACATCGTCCTTCAACCTGTGATACGCCCGTGTCTTCTATTTAAGAAAAAGGAGATAAAGGTCACCAAGGACTTGTAGAATCCATTCTTAGGGCCCAGACAGTAAACATGTTCATTCTACTTGCAAGTCACAGGCACACGTATAAAAACTCTAACGTAAACCAAGAGAGTTCTCTGGGTCTGGAACCAATCACATTCTTTAAAGGATCAAATTCTAACTTTTTTCAGTTTATTGCTATTGCTTTGAGACAGGGTCTTGCTGTGCAGCCCAGGCTGGCCTCCAGCTTGTGATGCTCCTCCTACCTCAGCTTCCCAGGTGCTGGGTTACAGGCATGTGCCACCATGCCCAACTCAAACTCTAATTTTGACACATAAAAATCATAGACAAAATTACTCTTGATATTTGTCCTAAGGTCACACTTGGGACATACACTAAATGACTCAGGTACCAGGCAACTCATCAGCACTAGTTATGAAACCTATGGTGACAAGGCAGCCTGACTGCCTCCAAACAAAACAAAATAAAATGGGCTAGGGATGAGCTTAGTAGCAGAGCACGTGTCTAGCGCGTACAAGGCCTAAGATTCATTCTGAGCATCACATGCACGCACGCATGCACACACACACACATGTACAAAGCTCTATATGTACTAATATGGACTAGTCTCCAAAACATACTGTTAACCCATGTGTATCTTTGGGCTAGAAACAAACACGCAAATTATAAATACATGAAATATAAATGTGAATACAAGGTTATAAATACAAGAAACTTTGTTGGAAGATACACAAAAACTGCTAAGTATGGCCACCTTCAAGAAAGGAAAAGAAATACTACTGGGAAGAAGGAAAAGCTGCTTCTCACTTTATACCATTTTAACCTTCTGAATTTTATACCATAAGTACACATTACCTACTCAAAAAATTGTCCTTGAAAGTCTAGAAATCATTCAAAACCACTGGGTGTACGTTTACATATATCTTTATGTACGTGAGCTCATGCTCAAAATGGCTAAAGAGAACCACTGAATAGACAAAAACCATGGGATAAAAGAACACTCTCTAGCAGCCAGGTGAGGTGGCACACACCTGTAACCCCGGCACCTGGGAGGCTGAGGCGGGATTACCGTGAGTTCAAGGCCAGCTGGACTGCACAGCAAGAAGAATCTTTAAACCACAGTATAAGCATTTAAAACAACCTGCCTTTAAAATCCTCAGAGGGAAACAGAAGATTGGTGGAGAATCCTATTATACCCACAAGTTTTATTCTGTTCTGTCTTGCTATTAACAATAGCACTTACTGTGTACAAAGCACTATTTATGTGTTTTATACATATTCTCTATAAAGCTGGTACTAATATCGCCCCCATTTCACAGATAAGAAAATCAAAGACTTTACTCAAGAGCACATAGTTATTAAGTGGCAGAGGTACAATCTGAGTGCTTGTTCCTAACCACTATGATACTTAAGTCTCTATAACCCTACCACTAACCTATGAATTAGGTCCCAAAATGAATACACGTATTCAGTGTCTATAGGACATGTACCTACATGTAGTGACAACTCATTTCCCACCCACAGCATTGTAAAGAATTTCTAAAGTTTGTTATGTCCATGGAAATGAAGCAAAATGGAGTCTCAAAACTCTTCTGAAGCATCATCTTTCCATTTTATAAAAGACATGAATATACACATTGGCCCATTTACATTGCCTATAACATACTAAGCCATGAGCTGTAGAACAAATGAATTAGCTGAACTGATGGCAGCACAGGGACAGTGAGGCTAAAGTCATGGATTCAGTAATTCCTCAGCTTCCCTGAGCACAGTGGTCACAACAGCCCTCAACCTCCATCCCAAACACAAGGTACACTGGCTCCAAGGTGACCATTAAATCCAGCCCTGCCACCAAGAAAATGGCAGGCTCGGATTAGTTCTCTGTAGGAAGCACTCCTACTATCCTTCTCCATCCTTATCTCCTGCTTTGAATTCCTGGGAATTTATGTTATAGGAAAAACTAAAAGTAAACACCGACTGGCCAACCTAGCCTAGAAAAACAGAAATCAGAAATAGATATAGGGGCCCAGAAGACCACCTGTATAGACCAAAAAAGTAAGTTCTGCATGTTCAGAAATTATTTCAGATTCCTCATATGGTTTGGTTTTTGGTTTTTTTTGGTACTGGGAATTGAACTCATGACCTTGCACTTACTTACCAGGCTGGCACTGTGCCACTGAGCTATATCCCTGGCCCTCTAGATTCCTTGTAAAGAAAGTAAGTTTGTCTCTCTCCACATTAAAATTTCTCAACATAACTTTAAGCATTTTAATCAACAGGAACAATGGCACAGCAACCCTTTTTCATCTCTAATTTCTGAACTGTGTCAAACATTAGAAAAGACTTAAATAGAAAAGTGAAAAAGAAGCGGATGATGAAGTTCTGAGGTTCTGCTATGAATGCCCTGCCACCCCTCCTTTTTGCCCATCTGTCATCAACCCCAAGCTGGTCAGGAATAAAAACAGTCCTCCCCCATCCTGGGCTCACCTGCCTCATGCTGTAGGCAAAGAGGAAACCTGTGTTGTACTGAACTTCCCGAAGCAAAGACACTGTCTGCAGGTGATCTTCCTCTGTCTCTCCACAAAAGCCAGCAATGAAGTCACTGCTGAGGCACACCCCTGTGGTACACAAGGGACAACAGGATGCTATTGCTGACCTTCAAGAGCTTTGGAATTTGGGGGCTACAGAGGGATGGAGAACAATGAGAAGGCCTTCCCTGGGCCACTCAGCCCATATACAAGTAAAACCATCATTACAGACAGGGGCACTCGAGTCTGCTTCTCCACCACAATCCAGGCCAGAGCTGGCTTCTCAGCCCACATTACCCACAGCACTAGGAAAGGTACTTCCGTTTCAAATGCCACATTCAGAGACACAAGGAGTCCACGTTTTCAAAGTGGTCCTGTTTTTTACTAGTAAAAATCTTGCAATGCCTTGCACAAACATGTATTTCTATCTACACATCTAAGCACAGAAGGGCAGGAAGTGGAGCAAGAGAAGAAGGGGGAGAGGGAAAGAAAACACAATGGAGAGAAGCAAAAGCATAAATGGTGTCGTAAGGAACCATCAAAGAAGGCGGCGGCCAGGCGTGATGGTGCAAGCCTGTATCTGACCGAGGAGACTATGAACCATGGCACAGTACCACACTCACACTCAGCGTTACTTACAGTACCTGGAATAGACTCTCTGATATGGTGAACTAACTCCACATAAGCTTCTCTTGAATACCTGCCATAATAAATAAAAAGAAAAGGCCTAGATGAACCAATCTTCTTTAAATAAATCTTATTTTTAAAAAACAGTAGTAACACATGGATTCTCAAATGTAATTGCTTCTCAACCACACAGCACAGTTCAGAATTATGTTAAAGTACCTCAGAGTCCTTTTCATCAAACCCTATCTAATCTAGAGACTACGAATAGGAAGAGCACTCCGCTTGGCTGGCTGGAGAGGTGCTGCTAGCAACTCCCAAGTCCACTGAGGGATGATGCATGAACTGCTCCTGGCTCTGAGTGGGTACCTGGGGTCCATTTTCACCTGGAACAAGCACAGCGGCCTGCAGGAGTCCCAGGATTTCCCATTTCTCTACCCTATGAGACCAGCATCCTCCATCAACTCTGCCGTCTTGACACAGAATATCCACTTCACCGAGTTCATTGAACAATACACAAGCCATATACAGCAACAGGATCACCACACATCTCAGCAGGGCCAAGATTCACATAGGTCAGATCCTGGAGACAGCCTACCAACACAGCTGTGGGGGTCTGCCTCCTGTCTGAAGTGCACTAGAAAAAGTCCTGGCGGTGTGTCATGGGGTCATGTACAAGCAGCTCTCAGCCTGGATGCTTCATGGACTTCCCTTGGACCAGTATGGAGAGTTCTTTATCTTCTGGCAGTACCAGTGCCCAGCCAGACAAGGAAGAGGAAGACCTGGGCACTTGCGGACTGACAGGAAAGCAACTTTGAGAACTCCAGGACTTGGTGAGAGCCCAGCAAGTAACTCAGAATTCTCCAAGAGTCAGCAGTGTTGATAGCTAAATTATCTTTTGCTGATCTTTCCTCTGCTCATCATAAGTCTGGCAGCTCCCATAGACTCTTTTTTGTTTGTCTGCTTGCTTTATGTTTTTGAGACAGGGTCTTGCTATGCAGTTCGGGCTGGCCTTGAGCGCACTATGCAGCCCAGAATGGCCTTGAACTCCTACCTCAGCCTCCCAAGTGCTGGTCCTTACACTCTACGTGAAAACACTGGGCTTTCTTTGTACTAATGTTCAACTCTAAGTGAGAAATATGATTGTGGGGGGCTGGAAATGTAGCTTAGTGGCAGAATATTTGCATTTACCCAGCATGCACCTTTTTGGAAGATTCTTCTTTTTCCATTATATGCATTTAAGAGGTAAGTAGTAAGTCTTGTCTCCACAAACTCTCGCTACCCTGTAGTTTTTAACATGACTTTGGAGTTTTGATTAGACTCCTTGGAACTGTATACTGTCCATATTCACCTATCCATCTATCCATATGTCCATCCATTTACCTTGTTATGTTTCATTTGAAGATCTAGTATGCCCTGGGCATGGTTCTGAATGTCACAATTACATAGGCATATAAAAATGTTCCTGTGCTTAATCGAGAGGCTATAATTTATTTTTCCGGTGGTGTGTAATTGAACCCAGGGCATCACATATGCTAGACAAATATTCTATCAGAGAACTATATCCCTCGCCCTGAATTTTTTTAAATCCCTAGCCCTTTTATTTAATAAATTAAAACATTAAACACTTAAGAGAGTATCTACAACTCTTTGCAACTGTAGAAAGGAAAAGTAAAGCACTAGTTCTACATAATTTGCTGTGGGTCACATTCTTCACAGTCTTATCTCTGCAATACTAAATATTCCCAAGGTCAATGAACAGAACAACATTTAAATTCCAAAACCTAAGACTATTTTTATTCTTCAAAGTGAAAGGGTTGCCAGGCATGGTGGCACTGCCTATAATCCCAGCACTCAGGAGGCTGAGGCAGGAGAATTACTATGAATTGAAGGCCAGCCTTGGCTACATAAGCAAGTTCAAGGCCAGTGTAGACTACATATCAAGACACTGTCTCTGAGAGAAAGTGAAAGAAAAGAAAGTTATTTAAAGGGTTAAAATCTCCAACCATTCCACACAATAATTATAAAATGTTAAATAGGTTTGGGGATGTAGCCCAATAGTGGACCACTCAGCAGGCACAAGGCTCTAGGATCAATCTCCAATACCACAAAAATAAATAGATAATTTAACAAGTATAAATATGCTAAAAAACATTAAAATGGGTGACCTAGTCCATAGCCGATGGAGTAAGCGAAAGCAAGTTCCATCTCAGTAGGTTTATTCATATGACAAACAATTACTGAGTAGTTATATTCAAGAGAAGCAAGCACAAGCCAGACTCCGGCCACAGGGCTGCTCCCAGGCAGCACCAACATAAGGGTACATAGTCAAGGAAGGGAAAGATGACATTTTTCTCATCTAGCTCACAAACTATGCTCTTAGTTAGTTCTTAGTTCTTAGCAATACGCACATTCCTCGGTCATTAAAAAAACATGGACAGGTGTAAGATACAGCATGCCCTCTCTAAGACTGACCCCCTCCGCATGGCCTCCAATACACGGCTGCTTCCACTCTGGGCTGGCAGGTGGATCTGCTTACAGATGTTGTCTCTCTCTTGAATCAGCTGTAGAACCTAAACAGAAACATTAAGGGTCAAGTCTTACCACTGAATCTTACGGAAAGGAGTATCACTCTCACTGTTTCTCTTCAAGGTCAATTCTCAACAAGTAAAAAACTAATTAAAACAAATAGGAGCTGAGGATATAGCTCAGTGGAATAAGCGCCTGCCTAGCATAGCGCAGGGTCCTGAGTTCAATCCCCATACCGCAAAAAAATAAATAAATAAATAAAAATAAAACAAATACACAAATTACCAAAATCCCTAACTCCTACTTAAGCTGCCTCCTGTCTGCCCCAGACAATTCACCTGATGCTATTTTTTCTTTCAAAAAGTAGAAGGAAGAAAACAAGCACAAGTCAGATTCAAGCCACAGCTGCTCATTGGTAGTACTGAGCTAAGGACCAACAGTCAAGGAAGGAAAAGATGACATTTCTTTCATCTAACTCACAAACTACTTAACCACTTTAAAAGACACCATCAAGAAAGTAAAATTATGCCAGATGTGGTAGCACATGCCCATAATCCCAGCACTCAGGAAGTCGAGGCAGGTGGATCACCAGGAGTTTGAGATCAGCTGGGCTATACAGTGAGTTCAAGACTAGCCTGAACTATACAGTAAGACTCTGTTCTCAAAAAAGGGAGACAGGAAAGTAATAAAACTAGAGAAAATACTTGAAAACATACTGACAAAGAATTTATACCCAGAGTACATAAAGAATAGCACTTGGGTGGTGGAGGCAGGAGGATCGATGCAAGTTCAAGACCAGCCTGGGCTACACAGTGAGCTCAAGGCCAGCCTGAACTGCATAGCAAGACCCCGTCTCAAAAACAAACAAACAAACAAAAAACACAAGAATACATAAACAGGGCTGGGGATATAGCTCAGTGGAATAAGCGCTTGCCTAGCAAGCGCAGGGTCCTGAGTTCGATCCCCAGTACCGCAAAAAAAAAAAAAAAAAAGAATACATAAACAAGAAAAAAACAAAGAGAACACTTAAAGAAACTTTATAAAGCAAGAAAAACAATCCAAGAGAAAAAAAATAACATAACATAAACATTTCACCAAAACAAAATTAAAAAAAAGTTTTTACATGTGGGCTCAATACTCAAAGTCTGGCACTGTGTGAAGTTTGACACATTATATTATTTCACAACCACCCAAAGCAGGGGTCATCATCAACCCTACATGAGAATGACAAGCTGAAAATCATTTTACAAACCCACTGGTAAAGCAAGGAAACAGTTGAAATTTGAACCCAGACCTGTGTAAAGCTAAAGTCTGGGCTGTTTCCACCACATCACATTGCCTTCATTCTTGTCTGTGCAGCACTACCCAACCGCTATCACTGCCTAGCAGCTGCCCACCTCGCAATCAAATCTCCCTCATGATCGCACAGGATCCTTCCATACCAGTCCTAGCTCCACCCCGACCTTGGAGGACTTTAAACCTTTCCAAACAGCAGCACAGCAATACAGCACAAGGTTCTTCAAGCAACACTTAGGTCTCTGCTGCACCCCTGATGGGCCCAGTTCCATGGAGCCAGGAGGATACTGACACCAGGTTGTCACAGCTAAATGGCAACACTCACCTCATCAGGAAAATCCTTGGGATGGGGAGAGGTGAACCGAATCCTCATTTCAGGATTGACCCGGGAAACCTGATCCAGAAGGTGAGAAAAACGCAGCCCTCCTTGTTTCGTTCTATAGTTGGTGGTGAAACCACGACTGAGGTTAGTAGATACTGCATTGTTGAATTGAGCCTCTGAATTGTCCCGGAAACTATTAACATTCTGACCGAGAAGTGTCACCTCTTTTAGCCCCTGAAAAAGAGAAAATATGTTGGAAGCAAGTTAAAAACCTGTTGAGCAGCTTTCTGACAAATCACTAATTAAAAATTAGCTGGACCCACCAAGAGCACCTATATAATTTCAAGCCTGGGCATCTTATCTAAAGAACTGAGCTTTCAGAATAAAACCGGCAGTAAAGTTAACCTTCAAAACACTGAGCAGGGGACTGGGAGCATGGCTCCGTGGTAGACCGGTTATCTAGCATGCGCAAGAACCTCGGTCCAATCTCCAGTACCCAAAAAACAATATTCCATTTAAAAAAAAAAAAATGAAGCCAAGTGTGTTGGCGCACGCCTATAATTCCAGCACTCAGGAGGCTGAAACAGAAGGATCACTGTGAGTTCAAGGCCAGCCTAGGCTACGTGGTGAATTCAAGCCCAGGCAGAACTACATGGCGAGATCCTGTCTCAAAAATAAAATAAAATAAAATAAAATAAAATAAAATAAAATAATAAAAAAAACTGAAGACAAATTCAATGTTTGACAATAATGAGCCAGGCATGGTGGTACATGCCTGTAATCCTAGCACTCTGGAGGCTGAGGCAAGTGAATTGTCACAAGTTTCAGGCTGGCCTGGGGTACAGAGTGAGTTCAAGGCCACCCTGAACTACACAGTGAGACCCTATCTCAAAGGTCAAAAAAAGAAGCTAGGCGTGGTGGCACATGCCTGTAATCCCAGCACACAGGACGCTGAGGCAGGAGGATTACTGCAAGTTTGAGACCAACCTGGGCTACAAAGTGAACTCAAGGCCAGCCTGAATTGCATCGCGAGACTCTCTCAAAAAGACAAAAAAAAGACCAAAAAACGGTTAATTTATGACACATTCTGATAGATTAATGTTACAAGAGTCTTTGAAGTATTCACACCAAAAACTGTAGCCTAAATCTCAAGGTTTCACATCTAACTTCTAATTAGCAAGCCCAGCATGGTTCCATCTACTCAAGAGGCTGAAAGGAGGATTACTTAAATTCAAGAGTACAAGGCCAGCCTGGACAACATAGTAAGATCTTACCTCAAAGAAATACTGGAAGATAGTGCTACACACTTTGTTTTTTAAGCCGTATAAGAATATTTGCAGAAATCATACTTCTACCTCTAAATACATCACTATGTATTTTCTGCAAGGCATGGTGGTGCTCAACTATCTGTAATCCTAGTGCTCAGGGAGCTGAGGAAGGAGGATCACTGCAAGTTCAAGGCAGCCTGGGCTACACAGTGAGACCCTATCTCAAAAAACCAAAATAATAATAATCATAACAATAATAATAATATAAAATTATTCAAAAACAAAGTTTTTTCTTAAAAATTTGAATATAAAACTACATAAAATGCACACATAAAAAGAGACATAAAAAATAAATTGCTTAGCATACACAAGACCCTGGGTTCAATCTTCAATACTGGAAAAAAAAGACTATGTCATATAAAAAGGATAAAAAAGATGTCTGGAAAAAAAACTGCTTTGAGTAGGGCACACGCTTGTAATTCCAGGTACTCAAGAGCCTGAGACAAAACCATTAGGAGTTCCAGGGCCAGCGCAACAGAGCAAAAGCCCACCACACACGCAAGAAAGCTATTTACTTAGAGGATTGCCAAACAATAACCGTTGTTTGACCAAAAAATGGACATTCTGTTATTCTGTTAAAGATACAATATTATAGGATTCTATTTTCTTTGTAATTTCTTTGTAATGAAAGTAATTCTAATTTCTTTGTAATGAAAGAAAAAGTTTTTTTGTTTTTCTTTTTGAGACAGGGTTTCGCTATATAGTTCAGGCTGGCCTTGAGCTCACTCTGTAGCCCAGGCTGGTCTCGAACTTGCAACGATCCTCCTGCCTCAGCCTCCTGAGTGCTGGGATTACTAGCATACGCCACCATGCCCAGCTAGGAAAAAGTTTTTTTTTTAAAGTTACTTTACCACCAAAAGTAGTGATTAACAAGTCCTTTAAAACACAAGCAGAATCTTAATTTTCCACAACTCTCTGGCCTTGAATTTACTAAGATTCACTTCAATGTTATTAAGAGCCTCCCTTTATATACAAACAATCTAGGAAAGTTAGGACACTTTCATGTCCATCTCAATGTAGCTGCCCCGAAGTAGTTTTGTACTGTGCGGGACTTGCAAGGAATCAATGTCGGGCAGGAAGCACTCAGATAAGTGAGGTACAGAGAAGACTTCATAGACCAGTGAGAAACCAAGGGCCAAGTCAGGGACAGGATTACCTGGGGATGAGAGGGAAATAGAAGGGAGGAGAGTGTAGCCAGAATGGGAGCACAAGGCTCACAGATGACTTGGAACTGGCAGGGCCAGCCTACCTGTTCCCATGGCTCCTGAGCCAGACAGGGAAGGAACAGGGAAAGCCCCCTGGAAGAGAAGCGCCATATCCCCACTTGCTTTCCTCTTCTGCAGGGCTGGAAGATCGAGGCCTGGGGTTAGGGAGAGAATGCTAGGAGACCAGCTCCCCACAGGAGGTACACAAGCAGGTCTCTCACCTCCGGCCTCAGACCCAACTCACTCCCCTATCTCTTCTCTGCCCCTCAACTAGTGAGCTGGTTCAGCAATAAAATGAACAAAAGACACAGGAAGGTCCCCCAGAAGAGACAGACAAATATGTCATTTCCTGAAAACCTGCCATGTGTCAGGTAACTTAAAAACATTTCTTCAATCTTTCCGACTACCCTACAAGAAAGGTGTTATTTTATCTTCTTTTCCTAGATGGAGAAGCTGTATTTCAAAGATGGCTAAATGATCTATGCCTAGGCACCATGGCAAAGAATGGTGGATCCAGAATTCCTATTTGGTTACCTGATTCTAAACTCACCTTTGTGCTGTGCTCCCTCCTGGGCAACATCACGCTGGATCAGCCCATAATTCATGAGCAGCAAATTAAAGATGTATAGGCAGGCATTTCTTTCTAGCCGGGCATGTCTCCAAACTTGTGCAACTTACAGACAGCACACTCTGTAAAACTAAGGAGCTGTCCTCATTCTTCCGAACACGCTCGCACGTACGAGAGCCTGCAGAGCTTTTTACCTGGTCAGAAAGCTTTCTCACTTCCTCTAGAATGGAGGCCACCGGCCGACTCCTCTCCCGGCCGCGTGTGAAAGGAACAATACAGTAGCTGCACATGTTGTCACATCCCCTCATGATTGACCTGGGGAGGAAAGTACCAGAATTTACCTAATAGGAGCACAGAACTTTAGTACCTCCCAAGGAGCAAGTCATAGCTCCCCTGATTATTCTTTGGCTCTTAATCTTTTGGTCTTTACGATCAAACTGGACCAATGTGTCATTTATGAAGCACTAAAGCAGGTATATTTTAGCTTTAAAACTATTATGTAGACAGGCATGGTGGCACACACACCTTGTAAGCCCAGCTAGGGAGACTAAAGCAAAAGGATCACGAGTTCAAAGCTAGCCTCCAGCACTTGGGAGGCTGAGGCCGGAGGATCGTTACAAATTCAAGACCAGCCTGGGCCACAAAGTGAGTGCAAGGCCAGCCTGAGCTGCGTAACAAGACCCTATATCAAAGACAAAAGAAAAAGCCAGCCTGGACAATTTCATAAGGTCTTCTCTCAAAGTAAAAAATTTTAAAAGGGGCTGGGGATCAGTTCAGTGGTGGAGCACTTGCCAAGCACGCAAAAGCCTCTGGGTTCAACCCCCGGTACTGACAAAGGAAAAGAAAAACTAGCATGTAACCTCAGAGCACAAACCAAACCATAACTGGTGCACAGTCCTCTGCCTGAGGAAGCGGAGCAGGAGGAGACACTGACTTTCTACTGTTTTTATGGATGTTTTTTAAATTTTTCATATCTAATCTAGATCATAAATAAATGCGTCTAGACCAGAAAAAAATAGGTCAGGCATGGTGGCACACACCCGTAATCCCAGCACTCAGGAGGGAGGCATGAGGATCACCGTGAGTTCGAGGCCAGGCTGGGTTATATAGTGAGTTCAAGCCAGCCTGACTACATGGCAAGACCCTGACTCAAAAAATGGAAAAGAAAAAAAGTTACAAAGTGCTCATGTATGTTTAAGAGGGGGAGACCTTAGATTTAAAATGCAGGGCTCAGCATTTTTCATATACTACTAATCCAACTGTTAGGTAACTAAATCCCTTTCTTTGGCAGGGGGTTGGTTTTTGAGACAGGATCTTGCTATGTAGTTAGGGTGGCCTTGAACTTACTATGTAGCCCAGGTTGACTTCAAACTCCTAGTGATCCTCCTGCCTCAGCCTCCTCAAATACTGAGATTACAGGTATATATTACCACACCTGACTAAATCCCTCTATTTGCACCCTACATGTAAGAGCCTTGATTTATCTTAAGGAACTAATTACAGCTATGTGTCAAAAATGTTCACTGAAGAATTGTTAAACAAATGTTAGTTATTATTTTTATTAAACATTCCTATAGTAGAATTGAAGTGAACAGTTGCCAAAGTTTTTCTATTAAAAAAAAAATCTGGCCTCCAGGTGTGGTGGCACATGCCTGTAATCCCAGCACTCAGGAGGCTGAGGGAGGAGGATTATTGCAAGTCGAAGATCAGCCTGGGCTACACAGTGAGCTCAAGGTCAGGGTGAACTGCATAGTGAGACCCCGTCTCAAAAAGGCAAAAAAAAAAAAAAAAAACTGTAAGTACTTGATGCTTTGCAGTACATAATGTGTGTTGTGGCTACTCAACTCTGCTGTTAAAGTGGCAAAAGCAGCCATAGGCAGTGTGTAAAAGAATGGGCTTGGCTGTGTTCCAATAAAACTTTATGTACAAAAATGATGGTAGGACACTTGCCAACTTCTTACAAAAAATGTCACACTATAAGAAATACCATATTAAATAAGATTACAACACTAAGTACAGCAAGAGCCAATTTTCAGAAACAAACACACATACAAAGCACATATGAATATATACAAAGGAAAAGAACAGGAACGCTACATACCAAATGGTGATAGCATTTATCACTAGATGGTGAGGGTACAGGGAATTCACACTTTCTTCTTCTCCTTCTTTTTTTTTTTGTTCTATACTAAGAATTGAACCAAGGGTCTTTCCACCAAGCTATATCCCCCATTTTTATTTTTAGACAGTGTTGCATTAAATCCTTCCTGAGTCTCCCAGAATAGTGGGATTACAGGCATGTACCATCCTGCTTAGTTCTCTTACTTTCTTGTTTATGGTTTTCTATCTTTTCCATATATTCTTAAGTTTGAATAACTAGATTATTTTCATTTAAATTTAAAAGATCAGAAGAAAATAGTTTTAAATCAGGAAAGCCCAAGATGGATGTGAGTGTGACATGTGTCACCCCCATCGATCACCATGGTTGACGGGGCTGATCTGGCTGGCTGGGCGGGTGTCCCCTTCCTCCCTCAGTGCTCCATGTGTGTCCCTCCCGAAGCTGCGCACTTGGACAGAAAGGACAAACACCCCTGACAGAGCAGGACCATTCCTTGGTCAAGAGTATTTGAGTAGCTGCATACCCTTGCTAGAACCTCCAAACAAGCTCTCAAAGAAAGTCCAAGACATTTTCTAAAGTCAAAAAAGAATATAAAAGAACAATACTATTATTTATGAAAAGCAGCAGAGTAAGTACCATATGAGTACATGAAATGCGTATGTAGGGAATATTTCCAAGAGAATTATGCAAGAGACGAAGAACACAACTGCCTTTGAGAAGCAGTTTAGGACACTAAGGATGATGAGTATGAGAGACTATTACTATAGCATTTTTCATATTCTGTATTCTGTAACATACCATGTGCATGTGTTCCTTCTTTTTACTTTCTATTTTCGAGATGTTATGCAGTGCAGGCTAGCCTCAAATTCATGGCAATCTTCCTGCCTCAGCCTCCCAAGTACAGGGACTACAAGTATGTGCCACCATGCCTGACATCCTCCTTTTTAAATGCAATAAAATAACATGCTAATTTAGCGAGGTGTATGACCCACACCCGTAATCTCAGCATTCTGGGAGAGTGAAGTAGAAAGATCCAATTTCAAGATAATCCTCGGCAATTTAAATGACTTAGTGAGACCCTGTCTCAAAATAAAAAATGTCGGGGCTGGGGATATAGCTCAGTGGAATAAACGCCTGCCAGGCAAGCACAAGGTCCGGAGTTTGATCCCCGGTACCACAAAAAAATAAATAAATAAAAAATAAAATAAAAAATGTTATAAAGGGCTGGTGATGTAGTTCAGCGTGAAGACCCTAGGTCCAATGCCTAGTGCCACACACATACACATACACACAAATACCAAAATAATACATAAATAAATAACATGTTATTTTTAAAGTGAGAAGGAAAGGACAGGCTCACTCCCAAGTCTCAAGCAGAGACTCACACAAAGGCAGAAGTGGCACTGGGGCTCATCTGGACTGGCATGACATCAGCATAGGTCTCATCAAGAGAAAGCAGCACATTGGCAGCTTGTTGTCCTGACTCAACAACAGCAAGCAACCGAGGGAGGTCCCGATAGGCGTCCGGGCCAGCCAAGAGATCCACCATTTTCTCCCTGTTGAGGATCTCCTCCTTCATTCTCTCAGCCATGCAGCCTGGGAGGGAAAGAACAGGCACCAGTTTCCAAACTCATCTGGTCTCACGGCATCTTCTCAGCATGCATTATCTCTACCTTGGATTGGAAATCACTGCACAGAAATGTTCCTAAGAGTTTAGTTTCCACTTGCGCACCACACCTAACTTCTCAAACGCCTTTCAAGACATGAACCACATTTTTCTCTCAAATGAAGATAATTTGCCAGGCCTGGTGGCATATACCTACAATCTCTGCAGTCAAGAGGCTGAGGCACAAGGATCTCATGTTCAAGGCATCCTGGCTACACAGCAAGGTCAAGTTTAGCCTGGACTATAAAGTGAGACCTTGTATCAAAAACAGAATTATTCTTGGGGTCAACTGTTGGCACATGCCTACACTACTAGCTACTTGAAAGGCTAAGGTAGAAGGATCCCTTGAACCCAAAAGTTCAAGACCAATCTGAGCAACATAGCAAAAACACATTTCAAAAAATATAAGTATTTTTGGTTGTACACCCACGTTCATTGTACAATCATGTTCATATCAAGCAGCATCATTCACAGTAACCAAAAGGTAGAAAAAAACCTAAGAGTTCATCAATAAATGAACAAATAAACAATGTAGTGTATACACAAAATGGAAAATTATTCACCCTTCAAAAGGAAGGACTTTTATTTTGTTTTTTTGAGACAGGGTTTCATTATTCAGTTCAGGTTGGCCTTTAACTCACTATGTAGCCAAAGCTGGCCTCAAATTCACAGTGATCCTCCTGCCTCTCAGCCTCCCAAGGGCTGAGGTTACAGGTGTGCGCCACCACCCCTGGCCAGGAAGCAAATTATTGTGCATGATCTAACATGTAGCATGTAAACCTTGAGGACATTATACAAAGTAACATAAAACAGTCACAAAAAAGACACATATTATATAGCCAAGTGTGCCACCATGCCCAATTCTTCACTCATCCTTGAGATTTCTGAAATTTCTAACAGATATGAGGTGTGATCAAAAAATAAGGCAGATATTTAAATGCCTTTTAAAAATTATAGTAAAAGACATATTGCCATTAATCCTCTTTAAAATAGTCCTCTTATCTTTGAACATGCCTTAGCCCATTGTTCTTACTACCCTTTTATTTTGAGACAGACTCAAGCTATGAAGTTCAGGCCGGCCTTGAACTCACTATGTAGAGGGTGCCTGTGCTGTAAACTTACACTGCCCCTTCAGACTATAACACTCCACCCTATTCATCACTCTGAGCCACTACTCTGAGCTGTATCAGGCTCTAGGAAGGACATTGTACTTTCTGAGAACCTGTTACTTCAGGGACTACATAAAGCCTTTTATGACTCTCAGCACATTTAACCTCACAGCCTCTGACATTAAGAATAAGATTGCATGGGGTAGCCCCGCGTGGTGGCGCACACCGGTGATCCCAGCACTCAGGAGGCTGCGGTAGGAGGATCACCGCGCATTTGAGGGCAGCCTGCATAATGAGACCCTGACTAAAAAAAAAAAAAAGAAAAAACCAACAACAACAAAAAGATTGCATGGAGTGTACAAAGGTTCTCCACATCCTAGAATCCTAACTCTAAAGAAAACTAGCATATAAAGTCACATGGAGCCCAAGTTGCAAAACAGACAATACCTACAAATTATCAGATACCTAGAATCCCAATCCTCAAAGGCATCTGAGAGCGGAGCCTCTTTGTCTTTAGGGTTTTCAGCTGCTGTAAACGGTTCCAGATGGTCTGCTCAGCCTTCTCCCTACAGAGATCAACAGAGGCCAAACGTGCCAAAAATAAACGACAGAGCAATTTAAGAAAATAAGACAATGAAAAGGCAATAAAACCACCTTCAATCCTTTAAGTGACATCTACCTTTGGACTTAGGAAAGGCAAGCAGGGGCCCATGAAAAACCACTTGCCATAATTCACTTTTCCTACAGTGACAGATACCCTCCCTGCACACCCCTCCAAATACTGTCAACCCTGTAATGAAAACTCAAAAAGAATCTGCTTCTGAAGCCAAGTGTGATGGCACACACCTGTAATCCCAGCACTCAGGAGGTTGAGGCAGGAGGATCGCCACAAGGTCAAGGACAGCCTGGGCCTCATAGTGAATTCAAGGCCAGCCTGGACTACATATCAAGACCCTGTCTAAAAAACAAAATGAAAAAAACTCTGCTTCAGAAGATTGAAAGTTCAAGCCCAGCCTGAGGAACTTAATCAACTTCATGAGACTCTGTCTCAAAATGAAAAAAAAAAGTTTAAATCTTGTAAAGTCTTCCACAACTGTCTGTTAGTTTTTCTGCTCTTTATGCGCCCTTCCATCTTTAACTATACTTTTTCTTTTACTGAGTTACTTGGCTTTTACTGTTTGATTTTTTTTAACCTAGTATTTTTTGTCAGATGTTAGATCTATTTCTTTATCCTATTTCCTATATCAGACCAAGCTTCCTGAAGCCAGTCTCCATGGAGGGAGGGTTCACTTCCCAATCACCCAAGCTCAGTGTCATGCAGAGAAGCCCTCAGAACAAAAATTGTATTAATTAGTTGATGGTACAGCCAGCTATAAAAACACTAACAATATGCCTGGTACACAGAAACAAAGAAAAAGATGGTGTTATGGCTTATCATGTGGTCATAGGTGGGGCTTTTCAAAGGTGGCAGGATCTAGAGTGTGCGATGCTGGGATTAAGGGTGTGGACTACTAAATTAGTCTGCTGATTGGCATAGTTCTGGGTAGGATTAAGGGTGTCCATGTGATTGCTATATGGTGAGCAGCCTGGACACAAGATAAAGGGACAGAAAGAATCTGTCACTTCACCTGCTGCTTCCACACTTGCTACTTGTTGCTTTCTGCCTGTCCTGCTTTGCCAAGAACTGTTTCTGCTGTGTGACACCCCTCTGCCATGCCACCCTGTCTTGGAGCCAGCTGACTACAGACTGAAACCTCTATAAACTGTGAGCCAAAATAAATCTTCCCTCCTTCAACTTTGGTTGTCGGGTATTTTGCCTCAGCAAGAAGACAAAAGCAACCAAGACAGAGGGTACATATTCACTTCTGATGAACTTCCTGTGGCCAAGTGCTTCCCAGCCACCTATGATGGAGGCCACTTATCTCTGTTCAGACCATTCTCCCCCAGGCACCGACTACACTCTCACCCAGACGACAGTATTATAAAAGTATGCCATCAGTAGTGGGAAAAAAACCTCAGGAAAACTGGGTGACTGAGCATACTTTTTATTTCATCACCTAAAAAACAGGCTTTGGAAGAGCACTAACGTCACAGGGTTGCCCCGAGAGCTGACTTGTTAGTGCACGTGCAGGGCTCTCATGGAACCTGATGCACAGTAGCAGATGTGAGCAGGATGAATCAAACTACCTACGCTGTGGGAGGACTGCGAGTGCCACTGACACGGGGCTTCTCTGCCAGCAACCCAGCCAGGGGCGCTCATGCCGGGTGTTCACGCAAGGTAGGGTCACTCCACACTGGGCGCAGCGGGGACCTGAAATCCCAGCACTCTGAGAAACCGAGGCAGAGGAGTGGTCAAATTCAAGCCCAGCCTGGGCAACTTAGTGACATAGCAATATCCTGTCTCAAAATAAAAAAATGTAAAATGGCTTGGGATGTAGCTCAGTATAAAGGCCTTGGGTTCAATCTCCAATTCAAAAAAAAAAAAATTCACTGCCTAGAGAAAGAGTAAATTCATACCTGATAGAACAAGTAACAAGAAGAATCACATCCGCCTAAAGGGACAGTAAAGAGAAAAAGAAAAATTATCATCTTTGAAATCACATTTGCCGGGCGTGGTGGCACACTCCTGTAATCCCAGCACTCGGGAGGCTGAGGCAGGAGGATCGTTGAGAATTAGAGACCAGCCTGGGCTACAAAATGAGCTCAAGGCCAGCCTGACCTGCATAGCAAGAACCTGTCTCAAAAAAGACACACACACACACACACAAAAAAAAAATCACACTTATAGAATCACCACCCTCAGCACCCCCCCTTTTCACTATTACTGTGGTAAAATACATGTAAAATTTATCATCCTAACTCTTTTTAAGTGTATAGTTCCATGACACTGAAAAAATTCAAACTGTCACAAACCACCAGCTACCTCCAAATTCTCTCATCTTCCCCAACTATATAACTCCGAACACAATATACACCAACTCCCTATTTACTCTCCTGACCCAACTTTTAACTTAGGTCTTTGCCCAAAGGTAAATCATACAACAAACGTCTCCAAGATAACTGGAAGGAAAATAACCCAGTCAGCCCTCTGGTACACCCTTGAGGAAACTCTCTCAGCAGCCTGTACCTGTTTCCAAAACTACACCTAGGAAGAGGCACAAATGCAGCGTCTAACCCAGGCCAGAAGCACAGGGAAACAGGAAACACATAACATACCTCTTGGAGGTTGCTGGTCCGAAGGTAGCCACTCTTCTGCAAGATGGACCAGGCTATCTCTGTGTCATTGACATTCATCTGGCAACCATAGGTCTCGAGGTAGACTGCAATGAAAGGCAAATTCCAGGGTAAGCATGCCAGGCCACAAGGTTCAAAAGCTGTCCTGTTCTGAGGACACCTGAGACAACTGGTTATACACTAACTCCCTTTTCGCCTCAATCCTAAAACATCACCGGGCGTGGTAGCACATGCCTGTAATCCCAGCGCTTGGGAGGGTCAGGCTGGGAAGGCTGAGGCAGGGGGATCATTGCAAATTTGAGGCCAGCCTGGACTACATGAGTTTAAGGCCAGCCCGAACTGCATAGTGAGACGTTGTCTTAAAAAGACAAAAAAAAAAAAAAAACCTAAAACATCATCATTGCCAGACGTACCCCAAAGTAATGGCAGTTTTTCAAAACAAGACAGACTGCATTATATACACATACAAATTACAAACCATGTGATTTAAAATATGGGAGAAAACATGTCCCGAGAATCTAGGAAATATAGTTATAAAAACAAAAAAGGAGTACATGTGGTGGTGTATGCTTATAATCTCAGCACTCTGCGAGGCTGAGGTAGGAGAATTGCAAGTCTGAGCCCAGCCTAGACAACTGAGAGACTGAGTAGTGAGACCCTGTCACAAAATAAAAAATAAATAGGTCTGGGAATGTAGTTCGATATGAAGGCTGAGTTCAATCTCGAGTAATGGAAGAGAAAATAAAAATGAAGGACTATGGATACTATTTACCCACTTGAGAGGAAAATAAATTTAAATTCTCCTTTTCAGCCAGGCAGGGTGGCACATCGTGTAATCCCAGCACTCCTAGGAGTTTGAGACAAGCCTGGGCTACAAAGTGAGTTCAAGGCCACCCTGAATGGCACAGCGAAAACTTGTCTCAAAAAAAAAGAAGGAAACATTTCTTTAACAACCTCCTTTGGCCCACTTTCCTTGTCTAAACAAATGAAAATATCGTAACTAGGCATGGTGCTGCATGCCTGTTATTTCAACATTCTGAAAGGCTGAGGCAGGAGGACACAAGTTTGAGCCCAGCAACTTAGTGAGAACCTATCTCAAAAATAAAAAGTAATGTCAGGCATGGCATAGCATATCCATAATCCCAGCACTTGGGAGGCTGAGGCAAGAGGATTGCCATGAGTTCAAGGCCAGCCTGCATCACACAGAGAGACCTAGTCACAAAAAGCTTAAAAAAATGTTTTTTAAATAATTACAAGGTTTTGCATTTGGGGTTTTGTTTTGTTTTGGTGCGTCTGTTTGTTTGGGGGATGGTTTGGCTTTTTTGAGACAGGGTCTAACTATGCAGTTCAGGCTGGCCTTGAACTCACTGTGTAGCCCAGACTGGCCTACTCAGTGATCCTCCTACCTCAGCCTCCCGAGTGCTGGGACTGCAGGTGTGTACCACCACACCCAGCAAGGTTTTTGAGAGTAAAACAACCAGAGAAAACTCCCAGAAATTCTACCCCAACTCCTGTGTGCCAGCACTATGAAGTTTCTTTTTTCCTGCAGTGCTAAGGATTGAAGCTAGGATGCCATGCATGTTAGGCAAGCATTCTACCACTGACCTACACCCTAAGCCCAGCCCTGTGCGTTTCTTTCCATTAATGTTGGCTGTAGAAATTGATGATTCCATAACTAAGAAACTTTCCCATACTTCTGGCTTTCTAAAACCAGCTCTGTAATAAGAGAAGAGTTAAACAATCAGGCCACGGATGCTGGAAGGAGCAAGGAAAGAAGCCTGAAGGAGAAAGAAGTAATACTAACCTTTTCTCTGTCTTCCTAGAAGTTCTTCCTCTGTGACATAGGGAGGTGGATCCTCTGCTTCTGGAGAAGATGGCTTTTCTTGAGGAACTGAGGCACTTCTTAAAAAATGCTGAAAAGTTGGTCCAGTGGCTAGCCTGGAGCTGAAAGCCTTCTGAGCGCCATTCTCCTGCCTCTCTTGGCTGGGGCTCACAGCGCTGGGAAGGCTGCTATGTGCCCTGCAGGTCCTGAGCTGCAGCCAGGACACAGCAGCCAGCGGCCCCCACCTTAGAGACCTCTGTACCTGGAGGGCACACTGTAAAGAATGCATGGCACGGAGCAGCCCAAAGTCTGCAAAAGGATGACAGACAGACATCAGGGATATTTATAAACACTATGTCCAGTTATTGCTCTGTGCACTTTGAGTGCATTAACTCATTTACTCCTCACAAAAGTCCATAAAGGTATTTTTCCCCACGCTTCACAGCACCAAGGACTGAACCCAGGGCCTTCACACTGAGCTTCATTCGCAGGCTCCACCTCCCTATTTTTTTGTTTGAGACACGCTTTCACTAAATTGCTAAATTCCTTCCATTGGGCTGAAATTTGTGATCCTCCAGCCTCAATTCCCGAGTGCTGGGGTTATAGATAGGCATAAAAGGTAACTCTAATATTATCCTTTGTTCTGTTATTGTTGTTTTAAGACAGGGCTGGCCTGTCTGGCCTGTGTAGCTCAGGCTGGCCTCGAACTTGCTGCGATCCTCCTGTCTCAGCCTCCCCAGTGTGAGGATGACAGCCATGTACCACCACACCTGGCATTCTTAGTATTATCTGAAACCTGGCACAGTGGCACACAGTAGTACTAGCTACTTAGGAGACTGAGGATAACGAGCCCAGGAGTTTGAGGAGTCTGGGCAACTACACCAGGAGATTCTGTCTCAGGAAAAAAGAAAGCAAAAACGCTTTGCATAGCACAATATAGGAGTCCCTGTAAAGTCTCAATGAATTTGGACAGTTGCCAATGACCGTGGAACAACGGCCCGTGCATTTCATTGGGCGGTACAGTGGGCTAGGTATGGTGCAAAGCCCTTCCGTGATTACTGCATTTAACCTTCACAGCCGTTCCGAGACGCAGCTCAAGTTCTACTAACATCTAACATCCCCACTTGACAGGCGACGGGGCCTGAACTCAGAGGCAGAGATCGCTTGCCTGGGGTTTCACAGGAGTAGGCTGCGAGGCTGAACTACAAGCCCCGACGGTCAGACGCCAGGTCATGAGCCAGAGCCATAGTAACATCTTCCTGTTTGAGCCTGGCGCATTTTAAGGGCCCCGTGTGCTCTTCTGCACCGGCCTGGGTCACAGATAGGTGAGCAGGTCAACCCGCCCCCAAGGGCCACTCACCACAAGAGGGGGCTCCCGCGTCCCGCAGCAGAAGCTCCGTACCCGCGGTCCCAATCCCTCTCAGCCGTGCAGCACAGCGTACTCACGACTTCCGTCCGGGACATCCCACCGGAAGTGTTTCTTCTGTGTGGTCCGGGTGAGCCCGGCCTCCCGGCTTTGGAAAGGACCCAGGGCAGCGCTGGTGCCTACTGGCCAGCAGGAGGCGGCTGAGCCCTTAAAAAGTGGTGAGTGCGAAATAAATGTGCCCGAAGTGTAAACCACACACCGACTGTGGAAAAAAAATGTAAAATAGCTTATAAATAGTTTTCATATTGATTATGCGTCAAATAATAGTTGAGATTTATTGGCTGAAATAAATGTATTCTTTGAGTTAATTTATTTCTTTTCGAACAAGGCTACTACAGCATTTTAAATCACATACATGGCTCGATGTTTTTGTCTTATTTTGCATTGCTGGGGATTGAACCTCTAGGCAAGGCCTTTCTTTTTTTTTTTCTTTTTTTTTTTTTTTTGACACAGGATCTTGCTGTATGCATCAAACTAGCCTTGAACTCACTGTGTAGTCCGGGCCGGCCCCAAGCTTACAGCAGTTCTCTGCCTCGGCCTCCCAAGTGCTGGGGTTACAGGCCTGGCCACTAGGCCCAGCTCCTAATTTTCTTTTCTTTCTTACTGGGAATTGAACTCAGGACCTTATGCTTGCCAGGTTTAATTTTCTTTGGAGACAGGATCTCGTCAAATTGTTGCCCGGGCTGGCCTGTAACAGCCACTGTGCCAGGCTCAAGCAGGAGGATGTTACTATGGCTCTGGCTCAAGACCTGCCATCAGACTGAGGAGGCTTGTAGTTCAGCCTCGCAGCCTACTCCTATGAAACCCTGGGCAAGTGATCTCTCCCTCTGAGCTCTGGCCTTTGATCCCTCTGCTTTAGCCTTCCTAAATGCTAGGATTAGAGGCTTGCGCCACTGTGCCCTGTTTTCTTAAACAATGCTGCTCTGCAGTTTAGTAACTTCCAGAAGCGCCTCTGAACCTAGACCCTCCCTGGAGTCTCAACTGTTTGCTTGTCACCTCACCTTGGATATCTACTGACCACCTCTAACTTAGCACAGGACTCTTCCTTTCTACACACATCCTAACTGAAAACTTGTTTCTGCTGTTCTGACCCATGCCAGCAAATAAGCCAACCATCCTTTCAAGTGCACTAGAAACTTACAAGTGTCATTCTTTTTCTCCTTCCCTCAATCTATACATTCAATTTACCAGCTCTAACTTCAAAATATCTCACATCTATCCACTTATGGTTTTCCACATCTGGGTCCTAATCCTGCTGAGGAACTCTGGGAAATACCATAGAACATTGTGATGGTTAATTTTTTGTATGTTAATTTGACTGGGCCACTGGACGCCCAGACTTCAGGTGAAACATTATTTCTGGTTGTGTCTGTGAATATTGGACTGGCGGACTCAGGAAAGCGTATCGCCCTCTTCAATGTGAGTGAACATCATCCATCCTTTGAAGCCTCAAGTAGAATAAAATGGCAGAAAAAGGATGAACTCAGACATCCATCTTCTCCTGCCCTCAGACTAGTACATCACTGGCTGGTGTTCCTGGTTCTCAGTCCTTGGATTTGGACTGGAATTTATGCCACCAGCTTTCCTGGGTATCCAACTTGCAGATGGAAAATCATGGAATTTAGCCTCTGTAATCATGTGCACCAATTACTCATAATAAATATCAGTGTAGAGCTCACTATACAGATATTGTTATGGTCTAAATGTTTGTGTCCCTCAAATTCATATGTTAAAATTCTAACCTCCTGGGCTGGGGATATAGCTCAGTGGAATAAGCGCTTGCCTAGCAAGCGCAGGGTCCTGAGTTCGATCCCCAGTACCGCAAAAAAAAAAAAATAATAAAAAATAAAAAAAAAAAAAAAATTCTAACCTCCAAGGTAATGGTATAAGCTCCTTTGGGAGGTGACTGGGTCATAAGGGTAGAACTCCTAGAAATGGAATTAGAGCCCCCATACAAGAGACCTCAGGTGGCACAGGCCTGTAATCCCAGCACTCAGGAGGCTGAGGCAAGAGGATCTCTATGAGTTCAAGGCCAGCCTGGGCTATATAGTGAATTCAAGGCCAGTCTAAACTACATAGCAAGACACTGTCTCAAAAAAATGAAAACAAAACAAAAAAGGCACCATCTGTGAAACAGAAGGTGAACCCTCACCAGACACTAAATCTAATGCCTTTGGGTCAGGGGTGAGCTTAGCAGTGCAGCGACTGCCTAGCAACCTCGAGGCCCTGAGTTCAATTCCTGGACAAAAAAAAAAAAGAAAAAAGAAATCTAAACTGAGTGTGGTGGCACAGGCCAGTCTCCAGAACTGTGAGAAATAAATTATTGTTGTCTATAAGCCACTGGGGTTTTTGTTTGTTTGTTTATTTTTTGGACTTCTTGAGACAGGGTCTCACTATGCAATGATCCTCCTGCTTCAGCCTCCTGAGGCTGGGATTACAGGCCTGCGCCACCACGCCCAGCTTCTTTTTTTTTTTTTGCATTTTGTTTGTTAAGCACATGCTTTACCACTAAGGTACAGCCCTAGTCTTTCTTTTTCTTCTTCTTTTTTTTTTTTAAGACAAGTGTTCACTCTCTTGCCCTGGCTGACCTCCTAGGCTCAAGTTATCCTCCTGCCTTGGCCTACTGGGTAGCTGGGACTATAGATATTTGCCCCCATGCCCAGCAGTTTATGGCATTTTTCTTATAAAGCCTAAACAGGCAAATAAATACACATACATAACCTCCTATTGCTTCTCTCTTTTTTTTTGGTACCGAGAATTGAACTCAGGACCTTGCCCTTGCCAGGCAGGCACTTGTGCTACTGAGCTATATCCCCAGCCCTCCTATTGCTTCTGTTTCTCTGGAGACTCCTAATACACACACGTACACCCCTCAGAATTGTTTCTCAAGGGAGGAAGGAGCTGGGATGGTTCTATACAAACAGCTGTTGGCTGAAGGATGCTCCTGGCTGTGCAAGTCCCTCAGCAATCCAGTCCGCCTGTGTACGAAGACCGGCAATTGGTAGAAGCCCTCTGACAGTAAGATGCAGAGGTGCTCCAGGACCTGAACTAGTGAGGCACTGGCTGAGGGCCCTGACAGCCCTTTTTACAAGCAACATCTTTAAACCCTCATTAAAACTGCATAAGAGGATTAGCTTTTTTGCAGGTAAGAAAATAATACAAACTAGGCATGGCACACACGCCTGTAATCCTAAGCACTCGGGAGGCTGAAACAGGAGGATTACCATGAGTTCAAGGCCAGCCTGAACTACATAGTGAGATCCTATCTAAAAAAAAAAAAAAGGACTACAAAAGGTAGTCACATGCTAAAGCTCACAAAACTAGTGCGTGGCAGAACAGTAATCCACCCACAGGCCAGTCTTGCCATTTACTGAAAAATCAAATATCAGGTCGCTGGGCTCCCATGAAGACTCTGCTTACAGGGGGTAACCATGGACAGCCAGTCAGCGTTGATTGTGTCTTTGCCTATCAAGTGGCCGTGAGGCAAGTGCACTGCAGGGAGGTGGGAGGAGGGCAGGGAAGCAAATGAGGAAAGGGTTTGGGGGCTGTGGCAGTTGTCTAGAAAGACTGTGGATTCCTGGACCACTGTGCTATCTTGTGAAGTAAAGGTGATGAAAACAGATCCCCCTGGGAGGCTGAGGCAGGAGGATTGCAAATTCAAACCAAGTCTGGGGCTGGGCATGATAATACACTCTTATTATAATTTCTGCACTTGGGAGGGTGAAGCAAGAAAATCACCATGAGTTCGAGACTAGCCTAAGCAAAGTGCCTGGGATCGATCCTCAGTACCACAAAAAACAAAAAGGAAAGAAAGGAAAACAAACCTCTGGGATACCAGGAGCCCCATATTTTATCCTACCTGAGGACCTTTCACTTGGCTGTTCCATGTGGAGTGCTCACCCCTTCTACCTGACTAACTCCTGCTCCTCTGCAGAAGGGTGAAGTGGTATTGAGCGAGTCTTCACCATCCCACACCTCGGGGGAGCACGTCTCCCTTTCCCTCGACGTCAGGCTAATGACGTGTGTGTACCTGTGTGACTGACTCTCCTTTGCACTCCAGTGACCTGTGCGATGTTAAGACTGAGTCCTTCTTCGGTGCCCTTCATCCTGCGCTCAGAATGGAGTGCAGAATGGGCCTGACCCTGAAGCAAAACCACCCAGCCCGGCCCGTCTTACACTCATCCAACTACAGACAGGCGGAGCCCAGGGTGTGAAAACAAGTGGGACATGCTGCAGCCACCGAGACCGGCGCTGTTTTCTCCCACGGCATCGTTGCAAGAGGAGCTGAGGAAAGCCTGCTCCTTCAAGTGGACATCTGCCTCAGTGTCTCCTCCCAGAAACCTCCCTACCCCCACCCACTCACCCGGGCGCCGCCTGTCTCTGCACTCTCCACATCTTCCCAACTGAAATCATACATGGGATTGTGGGAGCTTCGATGGGTCTCTTTCCTGAAGATGGGGATCTTGTTCTCTGCTGCAGCCCCTCCTGGCCCCAAGAGGTAGCACAGAGCGGGTGTACTTTAGAGGGACAGCGGACTGACGGATGCATAGACAGGCAGCATAGACGGGCTGGTGGGTGAGCAAGCCTGAAATGTCACTGGATCCCTGGAACTGGCTTGTCACGTGACCATGTCTGCTGGTTTCCTCATGTGAAACTCAGTTAGAACTAGTAAATGCTGGGCATGTTGGCACAAGCCTGTGATGCCAGCACTCCGGAGGCTGAGGCAAGAGGATTGCTACAAGCGTTTGAGACCAGTTTAAATTACATAGCAAGATGCTACCCCCCCAAAAAAATCAAACATAGAACTACACAGTATACATCAAGAGCCACAGCTTCATGTGGCTACTGAGCACTTGACGTGCAGCTAATGTGAAAAAGTGGAATTTTATTTAATTTAAAACATGATACAGTATGACAGGCAGTGTGAAATGAAAGGAACATGCGCAAAAGTAAAGAGCAACTGGGGTGAGGGAAAAGAGAAAGGAAAGAAAGGGAAATTATGTACGTATATACCAGATAGCTAACAGTTGTACTACTGACTTCTATCACTTTCCTGAAAGGAACAGTTAATGATTATTTAATCAGTCTTGCATGTCTCTGTTTTCCTGAGAAACCACTTTGAAGATATCCATATGTAATACAACAACCATTGATAATTTTCTACCACTTTGTAACTCTGTATTGCTTGTATTGTTCTTATGCTATTTTGTACATGGATTCTGTTAATAGTTTTCCTTCTTTTATCTTTAAAATAAATTTAAAATATAAAACATAAGCCAACTGTTGGAATTTTAGAATATTCAGAACAACATAGTATGTGAATCTACTTTGTTCATCTAAGATACAAATACAAATCAAGTAATCACTGAAAATTTGGCATTGGAATAGAGATATGCTATAGGTTTAAAATACACACTGGGTTTCAAAAATATAGTACAAAAGAAGGAATGTTTAACATTTTATTAATGTTTTGTTTTGTTTTGTTGAGACAAGGTCTATGTAGTTCAGGCTTGTGTTGGACTCACTGTGTAGCCCAGGCTGGCCTCAAACTTGAAGTGATCCTCCTGTTTCAGCCTCCTGAGCTCTGGGATTACACAGATGTGCCATCATGCCAAGGTCATTAATGAATTTTTTGTTTGTTTTGGTTTTTTGTTTTTTTGAAACAAGGTTTCATTATGTAGTTCAGGATAGCTTTGAACTCGCTTATGTAGCCCAAGCTGGCCTCAAACTGGTGACGAGCCTCCTACCTCAGCCTCCTGAGTGAGGGTTACCGGTGTGTGCTACCATGCCCAGCCTAAATATTTTTTTCTTTTTTTCTGAGACAGGGTCTCACTATGTAGTTCAAGCTGGCCTTGAACTCACTTTGTAGCGCAGGCTGGTCTCAAACTCACAACAATCCTCCTGCCTCAGCCTCCTGAGTGCTGGGATTACAGGCATGTGCCCTAAATAAATATTATTAAAATATTTTCACTACTTTTTTAACTTTTTAAATGTGGCTATCAGGAAACTTTAAATTAAAAATGTGTATAACCTTTGCACTTGGGAGACTGAGGCAGGAGGATCACCGTGAGTTTGAGGCCAGCCTGGGCTACATAGTGAGTTCAAGGCCAGCCTGAACTGCACAGAGAGATTCCATCTCAAAAAATAAAAAATAATTACAGATGTGGCTCATATTATATTTCCATTGCATACTGGTGAACAAAGGTTTTAAAGTCAGTCAGGCTGGATTTGAATCCCATCCCAGATACTTCAAAGCTTTGTGACTTTAGGCAAGTCAACCCCTCCTCCAATCCCCAGGTTGCAGTGAAATGGCGCTCACCGTGTAGTCATGGGGTAAGGATGGCATGAGGTATGTACAGTGCCTAGCACAGCGCCTGGTGTATGTTACCCATCATCACTACTGTCACTGATGTTCTGGACAACACAAGCAAGCAGGGTCAGAACCACGCCATGTCATGTCCAGCCTGCACATGGTAGCACACCTCCCTTCCGTAGGAAAGGGTTCTGGGGCTCTCTCTGGTGGTTCTGAAACAGGTCCACAAATTCTTTAACATTCCTTCCACCAAGAGGTGGAGCCTAATCCCCCTTTCCTGGACTTATGACTCACGTCTAAGGAATGGAACAAAGCAGAAATGACAGTCTATGACAGTGATGGTGAACCTTTTAGAGCTTTCAGTGATAACAAAGCAAACACCCACCTGGCACCATGCTGTAGCTTTGCCACGACTGGTCTACGACACAGAAAGAGGCTCATTAGAGGCTCTGTGGCTTTCTCCTTGCGCTCTCTCCTGAGTCATGCAACTCTGGAGGGAGCCGGCTGCCATGTCCTAAGGACACTCAAGTAGCACTGTGGTGTGGCCCATGCAGCAAGGAAGTGAGATAGCTGCCAAAAGCCACTGAAGCCTGGCTTTTTTTTGTTTGTTTGTTTAAGACAGGGTCTTGCTATGTAGTTCAGGATGGTCATGAATTATGTAGCTCAGGTTGGTCTCAAACTCACAGTGATCCTCCTGCCTCAGCCTCCTGAGTGCTAGGATCATAGGTGTGTGCCACCATACCCAGTAGACACTTTGACTCTAACCTTGTGAAAGATCCTGAGACAAGAATGACCCAGATTAGCCCTTCTCAAATGTCTAGCCTACAGAACCTAAGAAATAAAAGTCTGTGCTTTTAAACTGCTAAATTGTAGGTTAATTTATATTACAATAGATAAACAGTATTCCAGTTTGTTTTTTTTTTAAGAAGGGTTCTCATATGTAGTTTAGGCCAGCTTTAAACTCATTATGTGGCCCAGACTGGCCTCAAACTTATGGCAATCCTCCTGCCTCAGCCTACCAAGCACTAAGATTACAGGTGTATTTTGAGCCCAGTTAAAAGTCTGCTCTCCTTCAGGGATAGGGGCCCTACTCCTTGGTCTGGGTCATCTTGAGACTGCAGGGGCCACCACAGGGTCCCAAGCCAAGACACAAACCACAGACACTGGCCAATCTGCCTGTGTGCGCGCAGGCTGTTTATTACCCAAGAGTGAGGTGGAGAGGGAGGGGATGAAGAGAAGAACCGTGTTGTCCCAAGGCGGTGGGTGGAGGGAAAAGTGAACAGAAAGGCTCCTCTTCTTTCTCTTGCCGCTAGCCCAGGAGACTCCAGCTTCCGATGGGGCCTCTGAAGGGGGTGACTTCAAGGCCTCTGGGAAGCCTGGCAGCTCAGCAGTGGGCTGGGGTCAGGACCCCCACATGGGCAGGCTCCAGGCTCGGAATGGCTTCTGTGTACACAAAATATCTCTCTGCAAAAGGCACTGGTGGAGGAGGGCAGCAGAAAGGCTGCCCCTCACAGGCAGGGTCCACTGTGTCTGGGGTCCCAGGTCCCCAGACCAACTCCGCCTCCCTCAGGGGCTGGATCTCTGAGGCCCTCGTTCCTCTCCTCTCCTTCCCCTCAGCCCAGCAGTGAGCAGGCAGTTGGCAGAGGGCAGTTGGCAGAGGGCAGTCGGCAGAGGGCCAGGTCAGGCCAGGTGGACGCCCCCTCTTCCTGGCTAGTGCATCTGGTGGCTTCTAGGCCAAGAGCCCCAGGCGGGTGACTTTGGCCGAGAGAAAGGAGTGGATGATGAAGACCATGGTTTTGGGACACGAGTGCAGGTCCAGCTGCTGCAGGGTGGATGGAGAGGAAGGTCACAGTCCCTGTGCCAGGCTGGCCGGGACAGCACACATCCACCATACCCAGGGTACAAAGGCACCCCTCCACTTACGATCTCGCCTTCAGCACCCCCAAAGTCCAGGAAAAGGAGACTGGCACCATCATCTGAGGACATCTGCAGCTTCTCAAAGGGCTGTCGAAGCAGCACGGCTCGAGCGGCACCTGGCTCAGCTGCCCACAGTGTGAAGCCCTTGTCAATGTGCACGGAGAGGCTGCAGGGACGGCCGTTCCACGTGCAGGCTGCACGGAGGGATGCGGGCACCTCAGAGACCACAAACCCCACCTCCAGCCCCCACCAGCAGCTCTCCTGTGGGCCTGGAAGACCCCATAAGTGGGAGGCCCATTGTCTGCATGACACGTGGGTGTCCACCCTGCAGTCACCCCTACACCCAAAAATTCAGAAAGACAGGCCCTCAGAGAACCTGCGCCCACTTCGAGTCCCACTTCCAGTAGCACCGTAACTAGAAAGGAAAGTACAAACTCTGCCGTGGACAGGAGGCTCATCGCCCACAAAGGTGTCAGCAAACCTACTAAGCACAGTCCTTGGAAACCTTAGGGGCTTATGGAATTGCTGCTTAAAATGTAAATTTCATGTAAACAGTGAATAATTTTGGTATACTGAAACCAAAAAAAGCATTCATTGTTTATCTGAGATTCATACTTATCTGGGTGTCCTGTTTCACCTGGAGCCTAACCTAACCCCAAGTGCCACTTCTTGTATCGTTACCAGCAGAATCACAAGGACAAGGCAAAAAAGACCCCAGGGGAAAGTCTCATGACCTGCAATCCCCTGCAATCCAAACCAGAAGGCCCCAAGGAGCCCAAACCCACTCTCTAGTCCCCCTCAACACACCCTACAGAAGAAAGCTTGCATGCTTCTGTGGATAAGAGGTTCATTACCAGAGAGGCACCCCCAGCTCCTCCCAGCATACCTGTGGACACCTCCTGCACACCCTCAGCAGCCCGGTGACAGCCGTCCACCAGCTGCCGGGTCCAGGCAGCCAGCTCCTGCGGTGACTCCACACTGAACAGGTGCGTGTCCACACCATGGCGCGTGCCCGTGCGCAGGGCAAAAGAGAGCTCTGCGTCATAGGGCACCGAGCCCTTGGAGGGGCCTGAGTGTACCAGCCTGGTGGGGGCAGAGGGTTAGGCATGAGGCCTTGCTCGGGGATAGACACAGTCCTGGGCGAGGGGGACAGTGACCCAAGAATCCTTTACTACCTAACGGGACAGCACTCTCAGGTGGGCACAAGCTGACTCAGCTGGAGACCTCTCCCAGCCCCGCCCCCTGCTCCAGCCAAAACAGTGCCTTTGTTGCAATACACACATCCCTTTGCACATGCTGCTCCTTCTGCTCAGCCACTTCCTAGTTAGCCACTTCCTAGTTCACTCCCTTACTTCCCACTGATCTTTGTCAAATGTCATCTCTTCTGAGAAGCCTTCCCCAATCTCCCTGTCTAAAATAGCGCCTTTGTCACCCACTAGTCTTACTTGGCATCATGGTTCTAGAAATTATCCTTTTTATTGGTTTCTGGCTGACTTTTTCATTAGAATGTCCACAAGGGTAGACATTTTTGTTCGTTTAGTTCACTGCTGTATCCCCCGTAACTCAAACCATGTCTGAGTAGGTTCTCAATAAACATTTGTTACCTTAATTAATGAGTCACTTCATTAGACACGCAATCCATAACATACTTAACCCCAGTACCCAGCAGGTCCCTGACGCGGGCCAGAGCCACAGAGACAAGACTGGCCTCTCCAGTACAGGCCAAGAAGACAAGAGTGACAAGGATCTGGGGCCTGGAGCATGACTGTTACCTGCTGTGTGGCCTTCGGGAGCTTGCTGCCTGTCTCTGGGCAGCAGATCTCTGACTTCTTAGCCCTCTCTACTCCTCACTCCACCCTCTCTCTTAGTTTCCCTTGGAGCCACTGCTGACATCCAGTCTCCCACTGGAAAGCCCTGAGCTGCTGACCACAGGACCCCAAGCTTCCTATCCGAGTTCCCTGTCCATTCCGCACATGCTTTGGAGTGGACTCAGCATCTTGCTCCAGCCTCCTCCTCCCTTTACAGCCCCACTCCCATCCCCACTGCCCCCCAGAAACAAGCTCCAAACCTCCTGTTCATCCGGGACACCTCCTTCGTCCTCATCTGGCAAGCACTGAGCCTGCGAAAGTTCCACGGCAAAGGCCGCCTTTCCTCTCCATTGGCTGCCCCACCACCACACCTCCCCACCCCACCATCTCTCCTGCGTGACTGCAGCAGCCTCCCAGCTGCCGCCCTGCCCCAGCCCGCTGCATTCTCCACACTACAGGGCTTCTTTCGAACACACCCAGAAGGCCTGCAGGTGTGGCTGTGTGGGACAGCACTTGCCTGGCATGCACGAGGCCATGAGTTCAATCCCTGGTAGCACAATAGATAAACAAAACACAACCTGAGTAACCTGGCTCCAGAGCTGAACCCCTCAGCACTGCCACAAGCCTAAGGAGAAAGCCAGCATTCCTTAGCCAAAAGCAGGGATCTACAAGATCAGGTGCCGCCTACTCCCTGTCTCGATTATCTCCAGGTCCTGCATGGATTTGCCACCTGGTTGTAGCCTCTCAGCCTCATGACACGCCTCTGCACCTCTGACCTGATGCCTCATCCTCTCTATGTGAGCTCCTCTTTCCCTCTTTCCTTAATAGCCAACTTCTCACCCATCACAGTCCAGTTAGAAAGCCACCCACTTCCTAAGGCCTTGCCCCACCCACCAGATGTGGCAGAGTTAAGTGAAGATGTGGCAGAGTTAAGTGACTTCTACAGTTATAATGGCTGCTCCTGGGCCCATCTCCCCCACTGTGAGACCAGGCTCTCCCTGAGGGCTGTGAGCGTTGGAGTCAGCTGTGCCCCTTGGACCACGTGTCAATGGAGGAGTGACTGACAGGACTTCACAGCCCTCTGTTTGAGCTCCCTTTTTCCAGATGAGGAAACAGGTCCAGAGAGTCAGAGACTTGCTTGAGGTTGCATGTGAAGGAACTCAGACCAACCTAAGGAGGTCAGAATGGGGCAGGAGTTCGCAGCTTCAGGGGCCCATCTGGAGCATCTCCCCCAAGCTCTGGATGAGACATGGGCCCTGGTCCCGCGTACCTGGTGGCGATGAGTGGGGCAGTGTGGGCCGGCCGGCTTAGGGCCTCCCGGGTCTGGGGGAGACCACTGTAGAGGAGCAGCTCCTTTTCAGTCAGCAGGGCCAAGGTGGGAGCTGTGGCCCCACCGGGCAGCTGCAGGAGGCAAAGTATCAGTGAGAGGAGCAGGGAAGAGAGAGGTCAGAGGGCCAGGGGAAGTGAGGTGACGAAAGGCACATGGGACAGGCCAGTTCCACAGGAGGAAAGGCAGGGGACCAGCAGGCACCTGTTCAGTCAGCCAGCCAATCTGCTTGATGTCCTGGTTCCCAGCTGTGCCTGCCGCTGCCAGCAATGCCTGCAGCTCGTCCTTGACCCAGGGCATCAGAGCGTTGATCTGGGCGTGGATGGCACCTGCCCATGCCCTCGCACTAGCTTCATCCTTGGCCCTCAGGAGGAGGGTGTCTTGGCCATCTGCTGCACAGATCTCCAGGTACCTGCAGATACAAATGGGGCAAGTGCAGCCCATCACTGAGCTGCAGCAACCCAAGCCTGGAATCCAGCCCAGGAAACACGAGCCGCTGCCTCACAGGCAGAAGCAACAGACCACGGCCATGAGAGAGAGAAGAGACTGCCCACTGCTGGGGCTCCAGCCAGTTTGGGGTCCTCATGGGGCCTAGAGACAAGGGACAGGGACAAATACACACATATGCTATGCACACAAATACACATATACTCAAACATGCGTACTAAAGCCAAAACAACCACTGTGTGAGGTTTCATCATGCCCCTTCCTCTTGGTTTCTAAGAAAAATTTGGTTGCACAGAATCAAACTAATTCATCTATTAATAAAGGGGAAAGAGGCAGCCATGATAGTGCACCAGCACTTGGGAGGCTGAGGCAGGAGGATCGCTTTGAGTTGAAGGCCAATCTGAACTACATAGTGAGACTCTATCTCCAAACTCCCCCCAAAAAGAGTGGGGGTCAAATTTATCTATACAATAAAGAGTTGAGGAAATGGAGTAGAGAGAAAGGTGGAGGTAAAAGACCCCACAGGCAAGTGTGGAGGAGAGTTTCCGAGAGCTACCAACAGGAGCAATGTCTGAGAAGGTTTACAAAATGTTGTGTGGGGCACTAATGAGTCATTCCCCTTTGGCATTTCTTCTGGTTTTTTCTGCTTTGGTTTACTTTTTCCCCCAGTTCTGGGGACTGAACTCAGGCTTCCTACTGAGCTACATACATCCCCACTCCTTTTTTATTTTGAGACAGGGTCTGACTAAGTCATACACTGCCAGCCTGGACTCCAACTTGCAAATCTTCCTGCCTCAGCCTCCCAAGCCTGTGGCACCACACCTGATGGTTTGGCATTTCTGTAGTAGATGGAGTGGGACAGAAATTGAAGGATGATTCATGTTCACAAAGCGCCCTTTTTCATTTGTTTGGGGTTTTTTTGTTTTTTGAGACAGGTTCTCTCTGGCCAGTTTAGGCTGGCCTCAAACTCACAGTGATCCTACTGCCTCGGCCTCCCAAGTGCTGGGATTACAGGCCTGCGCCACTGTGTCCCACACAAAACCCATTTCACACCCCTTTAGCTCTGCCTCCCTTTATCACAGCACTAGGAAGCAAAATTTTTGCGTTCCCAGCTTCTCTTGGCAGTCAGGACTGGCCTTGTGACTTTTGTTTGTGTTTGTTTTTTGCAGTGCAGGAGATGAAACTTAGAGACTCACACACATACTCGGCAAGTGCGCTATCATTGAGCTACACCCCTATGTGACCCAGTTCTGACCCATGACACATAGAAGTCTCTGGTGGAGCGAGTCTTCCAAATGAAAGGCAAATCTTTCCTATGTGTGGTAGTTAGTACCCAAAGATGGGCTCCTTCAAATGCGTCTGGCCCTGTACACACAGTCCACTTCTCCCACCAAAAGGTAAAGCCTTATTTCTCCTCTTTGACCTTATGATTTCATTCAATAAATAAAATGTGGCAGGAGGCATACAAGCACACACACACAGAAACACAGGTACAGACATGCTTTGAGTAATGCCTGGGATCAGGCAGGAACCTTAAGGTTCTATGAGCCTCTGGGAGGACTAAAACCACCTCACCTTCACTCAGCACAAAGACCCCTTCAGCGGAACACCTGTACGTGACCTGTGAACCACAAATTCTTTTTTTTTTTCAGTGCTGGACTGGAAAGCAAATTCAGGACTGCTCTAACACTGAGAGCCACATCCCCAGCCCTTTTTTATTTTGAGATAGGGTCTCACTAAGTTGCCCAGACGGGACTCAAAATTGGGATCCTCCAGCCTCAGTCTCCCTAAGTGCTGAGATTACAGGAATGCACCATCACAACTGGCATTTTTTGGGGGGGGCACAAAATATCACCATGTAGTTCAGGCTGGCCTAGAACTCATGACCCTCCGGTGTCAGCCTCTGGAGTGCAAATCACCAGTTCCTTCCTTATGGTGCAGGCAGGGGCTTGGCATCACGGAGCTAAAGCAGTTTGGATGCTGGACATTCACCAGTCCTCTCAGCCAAGGTTGAACACTAGCCTGGCACCGAACCTAGGCTGTAACTAGGACTCACAACGCAAGTTCCTTACACATATGCTACATACACAACACCCCCGCCCCGCACACCCCTCCTGACTGACTCAGACTCCACTCAGCACCACCATCACTCAGGACCTGCAGCTTCTCAAACAGAGAGGACACCTGGAGTGAGGCAAGTGCCTCCCTCTCTCTGTTACCAACTATAAAACAGAGTGAAAAATGGGACTTTGTTCTTGGGGCCGCCATGCGAGTTAATGAAATTGTGCCTGGGAACCGCATGACCTGTGCTGGACACACAGTTGGCAGTCACTGAATGTTAGTTGTTGACCTTATTATTAATGAACTGGGTTTTTTTTCTTTCTATTTTTTTATTAGTATATGTTTGCAGTCCGTAATGATTACATTCATCGTGGGCGTCAGTGAACTGTTAAAGGCTGCTTGGATGTGGAAGATAGTAACCTTCTGTGTCCCCGACCCAAATGTTACCAGACATCTCAAAACTGCCACAAGTCGGCTTGAGGGGATAACAGAATCCAACAACCATAAGAGTGACCAGGTCAGTGAGGAAACTCCAGGCTCCTCCCTAAGACAAGAGGGGGAAGTGAGAAGTAAAGCACATCACATCCCATAACTTCACACATGCTTCCACTCCACCGATTTCTCAAGCACCTACTAATTGCTGGCACTGTGCCTGTCATTATTCAAAAAAGGCATCTTTGCTTTGATCCCACCACCTAACACCAGGGCATCTGAGTGTCTGAGCAGCCTCCCACTCAGCCTCACCTGGACTCCGGGTCAGAGGGAGTGCACCTCCTCGAGACATATGCCATCTTCAAGGGCACGTGCTTGGCCTCACTGAGGTGGCGGGGTTGGGGGCCAGGGGAGGAGGGCTGCCGCTGAAGGGGTGAGGTAGGAGGCGAGTCCCAGCCGACCGAGGTGCCGCCGGCAGAGTTCTTGAAATATGGTGAGACCTCCTTCATGTACTTGACTGGTCAAAAGAGAGGTCAGCAGTTACTACAGTGTAGCATGATTGTCACCAGTTAGTCAAGAGGTTAATTTAGGTCCAGTATCACCATGTGATTTTAAAATAAAGCCTCTGGCATGGCAGTGTGGTACAAAACACTTGATGCCTACCAGTCCACTCACCCTCCCCTGCTTCATGGACACATGGCCACTCAGAGGACAGACTACACTTCCCAGCCTGCTCTGCAAGGTGTGGATAAGAGACTAAGTTCTAGACAAGTAGGTGGAAGGGTTTGGACTTTCAGGATGGCTGCTTAAAGAGAACAGACAACAGCTACAACAAGGCAGGGAAGGAGCACTGAGACGGGAACCAGGACATGTGGCAGGTCTGCCACTGTTCTTTCTCTTCACTCTCATCCGCAAAGAGGAGCTGAGTCATTGGTCATTCGAGAAACGCAAATTAAATCAACACTGAGATTCCATCTCACCCCAGAAAGAGTGGCTATTATCAAGAAATCTACCAACAGCAAATGTTGGCAGGGCTGTGGGGGAAAACGAACCCTTCTCCACTGACAGTGGGAGTGTACACTGGTGCCACCACTGTGGAAATCAGTGTGGAGATTCCTCAAACAACTAGGATTAGAGGTCCCATTGCACCCAGCTACTCCCCTTCTGCATATTTGCCCAGAAGAATTAAAAACATCATACCACAATGATATATGTGCACCCATGTCTAGAGCAACACAATTTGTCATAGCTAAATCTCGGAAAGAACCCGAATGCCCATCATCCAAGGAATGGATAAGATGTGGTCTTTTTATACAATGGAGTACTACTCAGCTATAAAGAAGGATAAACTTGAGCCTTTTATAGATAATTGGATACAACTAGAGACCATACTCGTAAGTGAAATAAATCAGACTTGCGTGTGTGAACATTGCATTATCTCCCTAGTGTAAGAAACTGAAAGAGTAAATAAGATCCAAAATGTACAGTAGATGTTATAAAAGGGAAAGAAATTGCTCCAAAGGAAAGAACAACTGGGATGAGGGAAAGGAAAAAAGAAGGGAGGAAAAGAAAAAAATATATATACACATATTTATATATTTTCTTGTATATGTAAGATATACATACACATATATGTGTATCTACATATATACACATATATACACAAGATAGCTAAGATAATTATACTACTAATTTCTATTAGTTCATTGAAAGTAACAGTTTGCGCTTATATTGTTTGATCAATTTTGCATGCCTGTATCTTATAATCTGAGCAACTACTTTGAAGATAACAATATGCAATATAACCATGGTTAATTTCCTATCATCTTGTTTTGAAATTCTGTATCATTGTTTTTATTGATTTTTTTTCCTCTCTTTAAAGCAAAATATTTTTTAAAAGGGGAGTTGAATGAGACAGCCCTATGGTAGAAGCTGTTCAGTGTCCTCCAATACAGTGCTAGCCTCTCGGCCAGAGGCTTCAGTTTCCAGGCTCTAGGATCCATGTGACCAAGTCTGGCCAATAGGATGAGACCGGGCAGATTCCCAGCTTTACTCACTGAAGAAAGAAGCATGCCCTTCTCTTTCCCTTTCACTGCCTGAAACCAGAGGCACAGAGCACCAGCACGACCCTTAGAACAAAACCCATACTCCAAGGAAGCCCAACCAGCCAAATAGAGAGGAATAGATGCTGATATTTCAGAGATGCCTTATCAGACTTGGACTGTTACCTAAGACAGCAAAAGACTTTTATATTTAAGCCACAATCATCTATGGTTTCTTTGTTATAGCAGCAAGTTTGTGACATACAGGTGCCCATGGGCCCTACAAGGTCTGACCAATTATCACTGAATAAGTATAGTGAATGCCTTCTAGAGCAGCATTTTCCAACAGAATCTTCTGTGATCATGAAAAATTCCTATATATATAGACATTTGTGATTTCACTTAAAAAGTCTAAAAGAAAGAAATTCAAGGATGGTTCAGGGGCTCAAGGACACTGAATTCTGAGCAAGAACCAAGGCAGGAAATGAAGAGACAGCAAAAAAAGGGTGGTCTCCTCACACCTTGCTCCTTTCAGAGTGTCAAATAAATACTCCCATGAAGCTGCCCATAGATGCTTCCTTCTATACCATTGCCCAAAACTGGGCTGTGTATCCACTGTTAGCCCAATCATCAGTAAGGGAATGCTCATGAAGTAGACCAATCACAATTTGGTCTCTGAGGCTATGCTTATTTCTACTTAATAAAATGGCTGCCACGCTATCCTGGCATCTGGGCGGTTCCCAATTCTGATATACAGAGGTCTCCTCATCTCTGAAATGAGCTACTAGGAAGACACTGTATAGAAAAAGATGGTTACAGAACTAGTCTAAACACTAGTCTCTCTCTCTCCAGGTGATACTGTCTGCTGCTTGACAGCGATGCCTGAGACCTGCTGGCATGGACAGCCTTCCCCTTCTCTCCACCACACCTGCTCCCATGGCCACCTGGCTATCTGATGGTTGTCGTCAAGGTCCAGCCAGCATGCCCTGTCAGTGAGTGGACAGCCCAGCAAACGGTTGGGTTAGGAAGGCTTTCTTGGCCCTGTTCCCTGGAAAAACTAGGTAAGAAGCTATTTTTGTCACAGGAGACACCGCTGAAGTTCAGACATGATTCCAGGTAAACAGGGGTGAAGGAGAGAAAGTTATAAACCCTTTTGGGATTGGAAGAGAAGTTATACCGAAAGCATGAGAAAGTTTTTTTTGTTGTTTGTTTTTGCTTTTTTAAAGAATGAAGCCTAGAGGCTGGGGATGTGGCCCAGTGGTAGAGCTCTTGCCTTGCATGCACAAGGCCCTGAGTTCAATCCCTGCACCACGTACATTAAAAAAAAAAGAAGAAGAAAAAAATGAAGCCTATTTTAAAGTTTAGGGGCCAGAATTAAAAATGAGTGTTGGATCACGGCAGTGACTTATGCAGGGCTGACTACTGGATTATGCCTCAAAAGACAAAGGAGTCGGTACTTGTCCAGCCTACCTGACAGATTAAAGCCACCTCTCTTCCTCCTTGCTGTCAGATGCCTGATCTAGAGGCTCAGTTTCTTCCCAGTGTAGGAGGAGAATCATGACTGGTCAAAGATAGTTATGTGAAGTCCAAAACTCTTGCTTGTGATTGGTTAAGAAAGGGGCAGATAATACAATTCGGGCCAATGAGATGTGAGAGAAAGCACACTTCTCTTTTCTCCTCTAACTTTTCCAAGTTTTTTGGAGGCAATTTGGTCTTAGAACAATGGTAGCCACACATCAATGGTGGCAAGGCTGAAAGACAGACACACCTGGTCTCCAGTGATACCATGAGCCCCTAAATCAATCTACCCTGAAGCCATGCTGCCCCAAGATATCCTAGAAGTAACACATTTTGATCTATGCTTGAACTTCTTTGATGGGGACAGGAAGAAGTTTGTTACAGGTACAAAATTACAGTTAGTTAGGGTTAAGTTCTAATGTTCTATAGTAAGTCAGGTGACTATAGTTATAGTAATTTTTTTTTTCAGTTCTAGGGTTTGAATCTAAGGCCTTCACACTGAGCTACATCCCCAGCTCCATTTTTTTTAAATTTTAAGACAGGGTCTTGTCAAGTTGCTATGTTGGGCAAAAAAACAAAACAAAACAAAAAAGCCACGTGTGGTGGTACACGCCTATAATCCCAACACTCAGGAGGCTGAGGCAGGAAGATCGCCATGAGTTTGAGGCCAGCCTGGGCTACAAAGTGAGTTTAAGACCATCGTGAACTGCATAGTGAAACCCTGTCTCAAAAAGACTAGAAGAAAAAAAAATTTGCTGTTACCCTATGTTGCTATTACCCTGTCTCATTATGTATTCTAGGCTGGCCTTGAACTCACTGTGTAGTCTAGGCTGGCATCAAACTTACAGTGATCCTTCTGCTTCAGCCTTCCTAGTGCTGGGATTATAGGCACACACCACCATGCCTGCATATTTGTTGTATATTCTGAAATAGCTAGAAAACTCTGAACATTCCCAATACAAAGAAATGATAAATATTTGAGGTGACTGGGATATACTATACAAAATTAGTTTGATTTTATCACTGCCCATTTTTATACATGTTTTGAAATATCACACTGCACCTTATAAATAAGTAGAATTATTAGGCATTAAAATTTTAATTTTTTTTTAATTTGGGAGTGTTTATTTGTTTTGATTTGGGGTTTATTTATTTATTTATTTTTGTCTTTTTTTTTTTTTGGTCTTTTTGAGGCAGGGTCTCGCTATGCAATTCAGGCTGACCCTGAGCTCACTTTGTAGCCTAGGCTGGCCTCAAACTCGCAATAATTCTCCTGTCTCAGCCTCCTGAGTGCTGGGGTTACAGGCGTGCGCCACCACATCCAGCTGTTTTGCTTTGGTTTTTGTTATTGATTTTTTTTGTTTTTTGAGACAGCATCTCAAACTCCTCCCCTGCTCAAACTCCTGCTCTGGTTGCCCTGTACCGTTCACCCAACTTCAAGGTCCTACAGGACAGGGCCCCTGCCTACCTCTTAGGCCTAGCCTGTGCCTAATCTCACCCTCTACTTCAATCCTACTAACTAGTACCAGATATTAGAAGCTATATGACCTTCCAAGCTGCCACATCTTTGAAAATGCAACCCTCTGTGTATCAAATGCCCTTGGTACCTGGTCTCAAGTCAGGCACTCTTGGATTTGAACTCCACGTCCAGCACTGTCTTAGCTGTGTGAACATAAACCAGGTAAACCACCTGTCTGGGCCTCAATCTACTAGTCAATAGAAGAGGAGGAACAATCCCTACCTCAGAGAGATGTCAGGATTAAATGAGATGATGTAAAAGCATGGAGCACACATTAGAGACTCAAAAAATAGATGTTCCTTGCCAGGCATGGTGGCACACATCTGTAATCCCAGCACTCAAGAGGCTGAAGTAGGAGGAGACCCACAAGTTCAAGGCCCGCCTGGGCTACATAGTGAGTTCAAGGCCAGCCTGGACTATATAGAGAAAAACCTGTCACAAAAAACAAAGGTACAACCCAGGCTGGTCTTGAACTCACTTTGTAGCCCAGGCTGGCCTTAACTCACAACAAACAATCCTCCTGCCTCAGCCTTCCTGAGTGCTGGGATTACAGATGTGCACCCCCATGGCCAGCTAAAATGTCTCTTATGAAAGTAGAGAGAGAGAGACTATAAAGAAAGGAAGGAAATGGGAATGCAAGGGTGAGGGAGTGGTGAAAATGACCAAAGTATGCTGTAGGCATGTACAAATCTGGCAAAATGAAACCCATTAATCTGTACATCTTATGTGCAATAATTTAAAACATAGAGGTTTCTTTCTTATCAGCCTTCCTTGCTCCCACTTCCTAGAACACTGTCCTGATTCTACAAGTCAGTGTTACACGAATGGAGAAACGAATACCAGGCCGGAAGCAGTAAGAAGAAGGAGCTGTCCCAGCTATGCTGGGGTCTGAGGTAAGAAGATGGAAAGTTCGAGGTCAGCCCTGCGTAACCGCGAGACTGCGTCACCGAATGAAAACAGGAGCTAGTGATGTACCTCAGTGTCAAGCAGGAGGCTCTGGTTCAATCCCGAATGCCCAAAAAATTAAAAAAGAAGAAGGGTGAAGAGGAAAAGAAAGAAGAAAAGGAGCCCGCACAGGCCAGGAGACCCAGGGAGTCCTCCCAGAGGCCCTATCTGGGTCTGTGCCACCAATCACCTCTACCGTCTCCTCGACCCACCCCCCCAAGGGAGTGACCGTATGAGGTCAGTGCTCTCCACCAGGCGGGAGTACTGTGAAGGTTTTCACTTATATCTGTGTCCCCAGAATCCAGCAGAAGTCTCATACGCTATGTGTTCAGCAAATGAACATTTGTCATCTTTGAAGCCAGAGAAACTGCCAGAGTCCCTGCTCACCCAGAACCGGGTCCTCCTCCTTCTCCTTTCCCACAGAAACATGCTATAAATGGACAGCATACCCTACAGCTGCTGCCAGAAACAGGGCTTGCATTTCACAAGCCAAATGGCCTCTCCCACAGAGGGGGTGGCGGCCCCAGAGTATGGCCTTAAATAGCCCAGTTCTGAGGCCTCCTCCCCACTCTGATTTCTGCCTGAGTCGCTGGACCAGGCAGGGTGGAGCTGGGCTGCCAACAGGCTATGACCTCAGGAGTTGCAGACTATGGCCTGTGGCCAAGACTCTTGAGTGTACAAAGATAGGTGCAGCCAGAATCCACACTCCTAGGCCAAGCCCTGGTCTAGGAGCCTGGTAAGGCTCACATGGGCCCTTCCTCCTTAGGGCAGCTGCGGCAGACAGAAACACAGGCCCCAATTCCCAAAGACTCCAGCTCTGCCAAGGTGGGAAGCCAAGAGGAGATTGCACTTGACACAAAGACAGAAACGGGGAGGATCACTCACCAGACCCAGTCCAGCCAGGTGATACAGGAGTCTCACAGGCATTACGGAGCAGAGGGGACACAGTGGTCCTGGCTCAGCACAGTCCCACCAGAATTTATCCCAGTGCTTGACAAACATTGGTGACTAAATGTCCTGGCTTTGAGTCTTGGTTGCAGGGAAGCCTTTCTACTAAGCTCAAGCTGTTCCTTGCCTATTTAGTGGGTGGTCACTTACTTAAAATGACAGGATCGGTTCATTCATCGCTAGTCTAGGGCCTGTCTCCTCCAGCCCAAATGTCAGTTCCCTGAGCACAGTGTTCTCTGTTTGCCAGTGTACACCCAGCCTCCAGAGTAGTACCTAACATACACCAGGTAATCAGCGAATAAATAAGAAATTTGTTCAATGATTGAGCTGGGGGTGCAGCTCAGTGGTGGAGTGCTTACTGATTTGTTAAATGAATGGACATTGGAAGTCCTGGGGCTTTCCAGTCTGGAGGGAGAACACTCACTATGGGCTCTGAGGGAGGCAGACTCAGCTTCACGTCCTTGTCCATGACCTTTAACAAGTGACTTCACCTCTGTGAGCCTCTATCTCCTCATTTTTAAAATAGAAGTAAAACTCATTGCCTCACAGGTAAAACACTTTTTCCTGCTTAGCAGAGGATAAGCCTTCCATTGCAGCTGTGTTTATTACTTCTGCTGCTGTTACCCTGGCAGGATAAGGGGACAGGCACAGGATGTGGGGACCGAGGACAAGGATTTGAATCTAGGCCCCGACACTAGCTCTCTGGCCTTGGAAATTCCTAAGGGCTCTCTGAGTCTCAGTTCCTTTGCCTATATAATGGGCACTGACATGCTAGTTCTCTCTAAGCGAGGCACTATGAAGACTCCAGTTTGGGCTGCCCGCCTACCTGACCTGGATGCTATGGAAAGGATTTGGAATACCAGCAGACTCTGGAAGGGATGACCTTTAAGGGCTTACTGGTCTAGCAAGGCTGGACTAAAAATAGTTTCTGGACACTGAAAGACCCAAGTAGGAGGGCTGACCAGCAAAGCACAGGCTATCACACCTTAGGGAGATAAAAATCTCACTTTACCACACCCATGAGTAGTATGAGGTGAAGTAACACCTATCAAGACCCTAAAGGCAGCCAGGCATGGTGGCACATGCCTGGAATCCTAGCACTCTAGTGGGTTGAAATAGGAGGGTCACAGGTTCTTGAAAGCCAGCCTGAGAAACTTCAGAAGACCCCATCTCAAAACAAATATGGTTGGGGATGTAGCTCTCAGTACCAAAAGAAAAAAAAAAAGTCCTAAAGGTATGTAAGTCCTTTAACCTAATAATACCCCTTACAGGAACAACAATTCAGACAAATGTTCACGGATGCATAGAAAGGACATTATCTAGAAGCCAGGGACACACTGAATATCCATGAGCAGGGATTGTAAGAAGAAAAAAAAAAAAAAGACCTTCCTTAAATGGCACAGATCATACATTCTTAATGTCTATATGAAGTACTAGTCCAGATCAGAAGCTCAGTAAATATTTGCTAAATATGAATGAAGCCCAATAATAGGATCGTATATAATCATTAAAAAGTACTGGCCAGGCACAGTGGCACATGCCTGTACCACCAGCTACTCAGGAGGATAAGGCAGGAGGCTCATAAATTCAAGGGCAGCCTCGATAATTTATGAGATCCTATCTCAAAATTTCATGGCCCTGAATCAAGGCCAGCAGCTTTCTGTAGCTGTTGGTTTCAAGCAAGAGCCCAAAGTGGTATTTTTCTATGGTCTGTTGGCCATTTCAGAACTTTAGAAATATAATGGTCAATTCATTAGAAAGTAACAAATAACTAAATAAATTTTACGAGAGAACTTCAAGATGGCGACCAGGTAGGCAACAGAGAATCTTCCGGAGGAATGCCACACAGACAAAGGACAGAAAGGAAAGAGGTGGGTATCCTGAACTCAGGAAGGATCTGAAATGGGAATTGAAGCCCTCGGAAAGACTAAGCAAAACCTCTGCTGGAGGAAAGGATCGGAGAGCCGCCACGGCGCAGTCGGAGGGAGAGGAGAAGGAGGAAGTCACCGCTCCAAGCACACCCATGGCCTGCGCCCTCGTTCCGGCATTCACAGTTTCAGCTTCAGAGGCCCACGCTCATGGAAGCCTCCCAACTCGGCCAGAGGAGAGCAGAGTTCCGAGAGCTGGTCCAGGGCTGGAGAGAGGAGGGCGCAGCCAGGAAAGGAGGCAATGGCGGTCAGTAGCAGTTATCAAACCCAGTGTGAGAATGAGAGGTTGCGACAGCCACTGGGGCAGAGTCCCCACCCTGCGGCAACCTTCCTAATCAGTGCCTGGAGAGAATCAATGCAACTAGTACACAGCGCACCATGCCCGGCTCTGCACCTGCCTTGAGGTGGCCCCCTGCCTCTCAGCTGGGTGAGCAGCTACCAGCGGAGAGCAGCAGGGAACCTCAACGGTGAGATGCGGCGGCTCCCAGGGATCCGGCCAAGGAGCAGACAGGGGCTCCAGCACCACAACAGGAGGGAGATGCAGATGGAGGTGGATCATGTGGCTCCATGCCTTTCTCACTCCAACATCAGGCAGGAAGCACGAGCTGGGTTGCCGGGGCTCAGCTCCCACCCTGAACTCTCTCTGGGAGCGCCTTGAGTCTCGGCAGCTTGAGCAAGCACCACCTGTTCCTGGCAACAATGGGATGAATCCACAGTCTTCAGGACTCACCCCAAACTATTAATGTGTGCACCAAGAGGGTCTCCTTACAGCTTGCACATATGAACCTTGCATGACCCCGCGGCTGCTCCGCTGTGGGCCCTGGCAGCTGCTCCGCAGTGGGCCCTGGCAGCTGCTCCGCTGTGGGCCCCGCGGCTGCTCTGCTGTGGGCCCTGTGGCTGCTCTGCTGAGGGCTCCGCTGTGGGCCCTGAGGCTGCTCTGCTGAGGGCCTCGCTGAGGGCACCTCATGGACTGGACCCGCCCTCACCCATAGCATGGCGATGGGGTGGAGCCGGGCGGTCCACTGTGAGCATATGTGCTTTTCCACCTCTGACCATGGCAGTTTGTATACACCCATGTATGTTATAGTATAGTCTGAGGCAGCTATATGTCTTCCCAAGGTGAGAGTCCAGGGGTATAGATAAACCCAGGAGTACAGTTATTATCACAGGGAAGATGACTGATTGAGTGGTAGGGCAACAGAGATGAGGGAGGAGAAAAACTGAATGATCAAATGGGCCATCATCTGG